>APFE031100818.1:34128-69078 GCA_000404065.3 Pinus taeda
TTTGACCATTTATGAGCAGTTTTTAGTGGAGAACTTCTGGGAGATGATGTAATCAGCTGACCTTGTTCCTTTAGGTAGTGAAGCAACACTTTTAGGGATTTAGGAGCCCTCAGTTTATGGACATTTATGATTGGGGTTGCAGTGCCCAAAAATGTCTATAACACTATCACACTAACAGAGGGCGACCTACATGATATCGGTGACACAGTCAGGGATGTCACTGCGGAGGCCCTACAACAATTTCAACAACAACAACATATCATCCTAGGGGCCATCCAGACTAGGCTGCAGGAGTTGCAAACTCGCGCATCGCAAGCTGGTGCAGTGTCTACCATCTTGGCTATTGGCACTTCATAGGTTGCCGATATGCTGCGCATGAAGGCTTCTAGTGTGATAATGCTGCCAAAGGGAGCACTGACCACTGAAAATGAGGTTGACAAGCCCACTGTCAGCCGCCTGAAGGGAGTTGGGTCAAACTTGGCAATGCTTCCGCGCGAAGCACTCCACCTCTTGCAGGATGTAGTAATTGTAGAGCTGAGGACCCGTGAGCACTGCGCCCTCTAGATAATCAACGAAAAATAGATCAATAACGAGCAGGTGGCCCTACATAGAAATGCTGGCATCACTGTTGAGACCGAGGCGACTAATCAGAGCAAGAGGATTATGCAGGTTGTTGAGGAGGTGTGACAAATGGTCCCAGAACTGGCCATCTCGGAGGAGGAGTTAGTCGAGGTATGCATTCACAAGTTGGCCACGGGGGTGAGCAACACTTAGACCGAGATGATACGCAAGAAAAAAGTAAGAAATTCAGAGAGAGGATTGCAATTGAGAAAATTATATGAAGACAAATATCATGAAGTAAGAATTGCAGTGCAAAAATTTGAGGCATAGAGTATGGCTTCAAAACTTAATATTTTTCTCAAATTGAAACAAAAAATAAGCAACAATAGATATATCAATGAAAGGCTGAATTAGGCTATGAAACAAAAAGGTTATAGAAGCATTTGATGAGGAATTTCAATTGGGATTATCAAGAAATAAAGAAAAATATTATAGGCAAACTTCAAATAGTTGGAAAGAGTCATGTAAGCAGGAAAATTGGGCAACAACAAAGTAAAGTATGGGATCCTGTAAGGTCGAGGATAACAACAAAAAAACAATGCAATCAAGCTTGTGGACATCAACAACATGAAGTTCAGGATCTAGGAGGACTTCAATAGATTAAAGATACATGAATAGGAGGTCATGAAAAATTCCCCCCTTAGAGTCTGATGCAGGAGCATCACTTCAAAGTAAAGAAGAATTAGAAGGGCTTATCACATTTACTAAAGGGAGGGGGTTCCCTTAATTTTATTTCATTTAATTAAGTTATAAAGATAGGGTTAGGAGGTTTGTTAAATTCTAAACATGATGTAAAAGAAATTGGTTAGAATGAGGAATTATTTCCTCACGACATGTAATCCACTACTTTGAGTGAGAAGTTGTGAGAATTAAAGATTCTAGGTAGGATATTTTCCAAGAATTGAATGGTTTGATCCACATTTAGTGGATCTCACCCAGAACAATGAAAAAGTACCAAGAAATCCATTTCAACCTATGTTGTCTGCAAGAAAATCGATCAACCTTCATGCTTGTCAACCAGAGAGTTCGACTTGGTAGCCACCCTAGGACTAACTCCCCTCAAAATTTGCATAGAGGCTGTAGACCTTGCCCGTTCCATTGACTGAGAAAGTTGTGCAGATAGGCTGGATAGACACAAAGTGCCCGTACCTGTCTCCCTTGGAAAATTGTGCAGTTTTTCCATCCAACCCACCCGACAGTCGACCAGCTACTCACCAAGAAAATTTCTCAGTTTTCATGAGAAATTCCTCTACTGCCCAGCAATCTACTCAGCTTAGAAACTACGCAGAGGTGACTAGCAAGCCATCCTCCCAACTTTAGCGTAGTTTTTCCCACCAGCAACTCCCGACAGCTGACTAACAGTTCCCCTCAGGAATTCGCAGTTTTTGTTGCCAAGCTCCAGCAGCCGACTCCTGTTCCCTGCAGGAATTGCACAGTTTTTGTTGCCAAGCTCCTAACAGCTGACTATCAGTTCCCCTCAGGAATTGTACAGTTTTTTCTACCAGTGACCTACCAGTTGATTACCAGTTCCCCTCAGGAATTGTACAATTTTTACTGCCAAGCTCCCGCTGCCTTCTCGTTTTGGAAGTTGCAGAGATTTTGCCTGCTCAACCTTCCCGCAGGCCAGACTGTTCCTCCCAAAAAATGCATAGTTTTGTCCTCCAGTTGGACTAGACGCTACGAAAAGTCACTGTCGATCCGAATTGCCCATCTTCATCACCCAGTGATTCCTGCGCAATTTTCATCAGCAGTGCCCGGAGCCTCCATCCCGCCTCAAAACCTTGTCACCTCTCTCGATCACCTGCATCTGAAATGATCATGCATCATGGTAGGCTAGGAGGTTTATGGATTTGATGTCGTCTCGTCATGAGTGACTATAGACACAGGTACACAAACAATTATGACGTGATGACGGATGAGATAAATAAAGGGAGCACATGCAGAAGGACAGGTTCACCAATGGACGAACATATGATGCGTGCAAAGAGATGTGCTCGAAAATGGATGATCATGCAAAGATGTGTTGGTAGATGGACGGATGAGAAAACATGCAAGATTTGTTCACGAACAGATGGACAAATGGATGAACATGCACCTTTCGCGAACGAGCGAACTTGTCAAGCTCACTAACATATAAGAAAGGAGCAAGGTGTGAATGCAACATCAAGTGAACCAATTACCATCGAAGACTCTGCACACTTTGCCATGCGGAGGTGAAGCTATGACACACCATGAAGACATCCATCACCTAGTAGCACTGCAGCTCGACATGCACACTAACAACATCACAAATGTACCAACACTGTCATGTTGAGTCATGTCGTCCACATCTCTACTATGGGCCATACTATCAATCAATGTAATGTAACGTGGAAGTCCAAGAGACCCACTTTTTGTACGAATAGTCATGCAAAGTCAAAAAGTAATGGAAGTGAAATAGTCATGAGGGTATTCGAAAAACCACATGGGTCAGTTTCACACTTGGCTATAAATACCCCCTCATTTGTACATGTAAAGGAATTTTCACCTCAGCTCCTCCCACATAGATTTGAGAGTCTGTAATCTTTTCTTTGAGGAGTAAGTAGTGGCTCCAATGCCCTTCACATGGGGTTAGTGAGGTATGGTGTAACGATGTGTCTTGGAACTTTCACTTAATTAAGAAGCTTGCTAATGGGTCAACACATTTTCACACATGTATTGTAACTGTTGTAGGACTAATATTGAACAGTTGTAATGCATGTTGCTTTAACCTGTGTTTAACACTTGAACTAATTCACTTGTTGTAATACATATATATTAATGAGAATGTGTTGTATATGATGTTAACGTTATTTCGCCCATGGTGACTACCCTTTTAGACATCAGACAAACCTTTCACATAAAACTTTCTATAACAACTGTTTTACTCGCACAGATTAATTCACTGGGTGTTATATGTGTTATCTTCCCTTATGTGTTGTGACTTCCGCATCCATGTGGATTGTTCCGTCAGAATTTGTGCATGTCCTATTGTGTTGTGTGTTCCTAGTAGAATTGGGACTACTCCCAACTGACTTGGGACTCACTCCCACTCTCTCCCTCTATGGTGAAAGAACCATTGACACAAGTGACACTTACAATCACCAGGCACACAAACCTCACTTCTTGGAAGACAAAGCAGACCACTCTCCTGTGCTGACAAGTAAGAGTTGAGGCAAATCTTTAAGATAATGGAAACCGAGCCATCATACCAGATGGGACTCCCACACCAAACGGTGTGAGGTCTAGTTAGGACTTCATACTAGGGTGATCCCCTGAATGTTTGCAGGTCCAACACTGTTAATAAATAGTTAATAGTGAATAAATACTGTTCAATGATTATACATAATTATAATTTTAAAACAAATTAAGGGAATCGTTTAGTTTTTTATTGTCAATATTTTTGGGTATTTTGTTAGTTCTCTTTTAATAAGTATATCATTATGACCCGAGAGGTGTAGATTACTTGGTTTTCATGGGGTTTAGTCCCCCTAGGTCACAGTTTCAAACCTCATGCGAAGTGGTTGAGGATGGAAGCCACTTTAGGGAATTAACTATCCCAAGGGGCATCTAAGCTTGACTATGCCTCACACTATCATGGTGAATAACATCCTGTTGTGGGTAGATCAATCTTCCTCTATCCAATAAAAAGGCTAGCCCTCACTTAGGCTTAGCCTAATCACAAAAAAAACAAGTATATCATTATGATCTCTTTGAATTAAGGATGGTACTATGTTATGTCATTAATCAAGAGTCACTGGAAAGTAACAACATGGAACAACTAAGCTTAGAGCTTATAGCCAAAGAATCAAGAGTTAGAATATAATTCTTAAGTGATCACAACAAAAATAATACACATCGGAGATATCATATACATATGGATCATACATATCAGGCTAAATTCAGTAGCTAAAGCAACCTCTTCTTACACCTAGAGTCCTAGTTGGACAAGGAAAGTTGTCATCAAACCAATGATACATCCATGAACTACATATAGATCAATATATCTTAGTTGGGAAATGATCGATGTGATAAGAATCATAGGGGTTGAGATGAAAATCAAAAATTAAAAATATCCTCTAAAAAATCATATAGAAAGTTGGGGAACCATGTACTATGACATCCAACTTGCAATATATGATGGGAAATCCTCAAAATTAAATGACAATGATGATAACAATCATCATATGATGATGACTTGGATGATGATGTTAAATATAATGATTATGATTATGACAATGATGACATTTAAAAAGGGAGAAGATTGGCTAAGTTCATTAGCATCATCATCATCATAATCATTGTTATCATCATCAATGTCATTGTAACCACCACAATCTTTATCATCATCATCATCCTATCCTTGGATGTTGCGATTGATGCCTTATGGCTTTCTTAAGACTTAGACCAATCTAATTTCAAGGGCTCTAATCTAGGTTTTGATGGTTTATTGGCAGTCATACGTACTCCATTAGGATGTGTATATGCATTATAAGGGTGGTGCAAGTTAGTGTTGAAAGGAAAGTTGTTTCACCAATATGGACAACCACCTCTATGGTTTTGAACAAGTTTCTTACTTATATAAAACCTTAACCAAAATCAAAATTATTTTTAATCACAAATTGAACTTAGCTTTTGTGTATGGGTGTTTAATTAATTGTAATGCACTTAGAAAAAAAATATTTTTGTATTATGAAAAAAAATAGTCATTCTATTGAAATTTTGATGGATGTTGACCAGAGAGATGTTTTCCAGCTGGAAAAGTATTGACTTTGTCAATCTTTTGAGTTATTTTTTGGAGAACCCACAGTAATAACCATATTCTATCAAAGTTTAAAATCCCAACATAGATCAATCATCTGGACAATCTCTGAATACTGATAGTAGAAGAGCTAAATGAGAGGTTCAATAGTTAGGTCTGCAAATATTCTTGCTATCTTCATTCTAAATTTTTCGAGTAAAATGACCTCACTCCATGTATCCCCTCTGTATAGGGAAATAGTTTTGGATTTTAGACATCTGTGCTTCATTTCTTTTGAGTTATTTTTCGGAGAATCCACAGTAATAACCATATTCTGTCAACGTTTCAAATCCCAACAAGGATCCATCATCAGGACAATTTCTAAATGCTGATAGTAGAAGAGCTAAATGAGAGGTTAAATAGTTAGGTATGCAGCTCTTCTTGCTATCTTCATTTTGAATTTTTCTAGTAAAGTGATCTCACTCCATGTATCCCCTCTGTACAGGGAAATAATTCTGGATTTTAGACATCTGTGGTTCATTTATTTTGAGTTATTTTTTGGAGAACCCATAGTAATACCCATATTATGTCAGCTTTTCAAATCCCAACAGGGATCCATCATCAGGACAATTTCTGAATGCTGATAGTAGAAGAGCTAAATGAGAGGTTAAATAGCTAGGTCTGCAACTCTTCTTGCTATCTTCATTATGAATTTTTCAAGTAAAATGATCTCACTCCATGTATCCCCTCCGTACAGGGAAATAATTCTGGATTTTAGACATTTGTGGTTCATTTCACCCGAAATCCAGAGATGTCTAAAATCCATAATTAGTTCCTTGCATGGAGGGGATAAATGGAGTGAGATAATTTTACTCGAAAAATTTAGAATGAAGATAGCAAGAAGAGCTGCAGACCTGACTATTTAACCTCTCATTTAGCTCTTCTACTATCAACATTCAAAAATTGTTCTGATGATGGATCCTTGTTGGGATTTGAAACATTGATAGAATATGGTTATTACTGTGGGTTCTCCGAAAAATAACTCAAAAGAAATGAACCACAGATGTCTAAAATCCAGACTTTGTCAATCGCCAATATTCCAATAGATAGATAATTGACCTAGTCAAATGTCGAATATTTGACGAACATTCAATTTTCGTCGCATATTTGACCAACAAAAGTATTGTCAAATATCTGAATAAATTATCGTAGGATATCCTAAGATAATTGTGTTTGTTGGATATCTGACAAATGCCAGTTTTTTTTTTTTTTAATTTTTTTATTTTTTAAATACGAAAAATATTTGCAAGTAAAATCCAATAGTATGAATGACCTATCAAAGTACGGCTTTGGATTTTCCACCCATATGCACTAGTGGGGGTTAGGGGTTAATGATCACAAATTAAGAGGATACGGGGTTAAGGCTTAGGGGGTTCATGGATTTTAGGTCAAGGGATAGGGCTTCAGGATGTTCGAGGAATTTACAATTTCGATAAGTAATTGTTTGATCTCGATGTTGTTATTAATATTCTAGAATATTCCCCAAATCTAGAATTGAAATGAATTCAACAGCTTTAGATTGGCCAGGTATGTTAGCTTATTCCACCAAATTTTAACTGGCTTAATATTATGGAATTCATGATTTAAGGGTGGAAACTAAACCTCTTTATCATTTTTAGAAAATATGTCATTAGTTCCCTTATTGTGGTCCACATATTATATGAGAAACACCAAAAGTAGGAAGCAAAAAGATTGGTGTTATACTGATCTCTTCATGCACATGGAGTGGGCCCTAGTCAAGTTGGTCCCAAAATGTCTGTAGTGGTGTCTAGATCCTATCAATCCATTTTATCCTCGCACTCTCTGTAGTTTCAAATATACATATCCAAATCATCATGTTACACAAATGTATGTATTGTGTGAAGTTTCACATCAACTCAAGCTGAAACTACTCACCATCAATCTGTGTGGAGCTTCCTTAGTTCTCAAACCTTTTCCTGTGTGGAGCTTGAGAAAATATGTGCATACACATATCACACTATAACATGTTGTGGAGTACATTTAGAAGAAACCAACCATTCAATTTTTTATATTCTGTCAAGATTGAGGCATGCATTAAATTCCTATTATTTTCATCTCTGCATAATGGTGTCATTAATAATTTGAAGTTTCTTGTCTTGCTAGTATGATATAATTATTTCTTTGTGCAAGATGTTTTTTCACTCCCATTATTAAAATTTTGTTGTTTATGAACAATATATAAATACAATGGATGCCTCGAATAATAAAAGAGTCAATTACTTTACCATTAATAGTGTTTAGTATTTACATATGGTGTAAATTCAGTAGTTGTACTGGTGGTTACTTTGGGTCAACCTAAACAGTTCTTTCACATGCATCAAAATAAGTAAAAAGTGATAATAGGAAGGACTCATGCAAAATTTTCTAATCATACATGTTGAATCTGCAAGTGTTATTGTTGTGCTCAATTTATTATTGGAGTACCTGTTAGCACTCCAGGAAAATCTCCTAGGTTGTAGCTCAGAGATGCCTGGTAACATATAATCTTCAATATTGTTCTTTGAAATATTGGAATGGATGATGGTTTGGAATAAGTCAGATGACCATTTTAGCTCTATTCTCACTCAAGACATGCATGAACACTCTCAACAACACAAGGCTTTAGACCACTAATGCTCAATAGTTTGTAGATTTAATGAATAGATGGAGAATACTAACTGTATTCGCAGATTGCATACATGAACATATGTGGATGGCTAGCTACAGGCAGCAAATGAGATTACTGACTGTACTGGCAGATGCATATATAATAACACATATAAATGGCTAGCTACAGGAAGCAAAGAAGTTGCAAATCTAATATATCAAAGCAGAGATAAGATGACAGTTATCTGGCCTCAGACACACAGAAAACATGAACAAATTGTTCAAGTGCAAGTATAGAACAGAAGAGAAATGGACATTGAACATATAACATCAAAAGAAGCATGTATTACTAATGAATGCAGATGAGAAGTTAGAGGAGTAGAGTCTCCACAGTCTCCAAAGGCTTGAACCTGTATTACATCTTGTTTTCAGCTATTTATATCCTTTACAATGATATCAGCCTTTTGAGGCTTGAGAGGTCTTATTCGACCACTCTCTTGTTTAACTGTTTGATTCCCTGAAGGCAAGCATGACTTGGAGGTTTTTCTCCTTCTGATAGAGGAATAACCGCATTTAGATATTTTGGGTGCGCTGGCAGGGAGCTCTCTCTTGACAGAGATGCCCACAATCTCTTATGTTGTTTTTGACTATGTTGCGCTATGCTGCTCCATAATGTATCTAATTTGGGCTGTGTTATGCTGTAGATTCCCATGATATTTCTGTTTCAACTAGTTGGGCATGCTGTGTTGCACCGTAGATGCCTCTCAGCCTCAGTTTCTCTTCAAAATGTTTAATAATGAGTGTTTTCTGTTTTACGCAGAAAACACTATAATACTGTAAACTCCTGCAAATTTCTGTTCCTTTCGGACTTTAAAAGTCCTCAAAAATGGTTTATTTACCCATTGGGTCCGCCCTTTGGGTCGTTGTCGCCTATTGCAGATGGCCTGGTCCCTTCATTCCCTTCGTATTTTTGCAATATGGCGAAAAACTTAAAAACAAGAAAAATCAGCCTTTGTGGACCTGAAAACATATATGTATTTCACCTATGAAACACATCAGGTCCGGACTTCATCGCTATTGGGGCTACCAAAGTTCCCGTGAATTTCATTAAATAACGAAATATATGAAAAATGCATTAAAAATGGCCAGGCGACAGACTTCAAATATTATATAATATCATTCTCGAACCCTTTCAGGTTCGGGTTGTATCGCTATCGCTATCGTTATGTAATGAAAATACATGAAAAATACATAAAATGGCCTTCCACGGATTTGAAAATATATCCATTTATCGCATATAATTAGGTCGGATCCGGCCCATTGGGTTGCACCTATGCCCGTGACTAGGCCCCGCCCCTAGGTTGGCGCTGATAGCGATATTGCGATGCGATAAATCGCAATCACGAGTCGCTCGTTCCTCGGTCTTTTATATAACGGAACATGTGCTTCCCGTCGATGCGACCCACCGATCCGATCATCGGTGATCGCTGATCGATGGTGTCATGCGCTCACCTTTAGACTGTCCCCTTTGCCTGACTGATATGCGATTTGCCGTTAGATCTGGGCCGTTGATCAGCCAGATCTAACGGTCGCTGTGCAATGCCCAGTTTAAGCCTGCGGTAATGGGTTTTCATGGTGTTTGAAGTGTTTTTCCTCCGATAGTGTATTTACGCCCTTCTAAAGGCTCTCCTCTTGTGCGAATTTTGATAGATGGATGACTTTAAGCACTTTTGAAGACTCGAAGAGCATTTTTGGATCCCTTTGCGTGATCTTAAAGCACACTTGGAGACTTTGGGGAATATTTGGATCCTATTTTTTGGGTCATTTGCCTCCAAGGCTAACAATACCTATCAAGTGACAAAGTTTGTACAAATGTTTGAAATGATACTAAATAAGGTGGTCCCGAGGGACTGAAGAATGAAATCACAAGGCAATAATTGACTGAGATCTATAGGTGGTTGGAACAGAATCACCTTGAACTCTAATAAATGTTTGATTCTTACAAAGGAAGCATCCAACATATGATTGGTTAGCATTTTCAATATTGAAACTTGTACTGCACCTTTTTTTCAACTTGGCAATAACATTGGTTCAATGAAATTAATGCATGATCCTGCTTTTAGGTAAACCAATGTCATCCACAATGCCTGTGCAGAACATGAGTACATGCTCAAATTGACCTGTCTTGGATGATATTAGTAATCATCTTCACTAACTAGTGGGTAGATAAAGTATCTTGGTCATTGTATCAACACTCACCCCAAGGGGATATCATGTGAATTTGGCTCAACACTCTCCCCATAAGGCTATTATCATGTCAAGTTCACTAACTAAATCAAGGATTTTCACTCTTTCAACACGGATATTGTGTTTTCTCCCTCCATTAATGCACAATTCTAGAACAACAATGGCATCCCATGGCATGTATTAAACTATTGAAGAAACGTTAATGCACCAAACGCTATTACATGAAGAATGAAAAATAATGATTAGCACAATTTCTATATCCCCACCTCAAAAAGCAAAAGATCCCCATATCTAAAAAGGATTTTCCATAAATAAGATTTTAGGTAGTTAGGGTCTCTTTCTATGGTAAACCCTCCACTAGTTGACATCACTAACCCCATGGAGAAAATTCCTAAAATGAAATTTCAATTAAATAAGTCAA
Organism: Pinus taeda; assembly: GCA_000404065.3. Taxonomy (NCBI): domain Eukaryota; kingdom Viridiplantae; phylum Streptophyta; class Pinopsida; order Pinales; family Pinaceae; genus Pinus; species Pinus taeda. The sequence continues at coordinate 44,844 of APFE031100818.1, forward strand.
TTTTCCAAAGTAAAACCCACCCAAGGTTCTAACTTATATGGTGATCTAGGGTATACATAAGTTTGGATAGCAATGCTTGAGCATGCATTTCCTTTTTTGAATATTGATATGCACAACAATGGTATCACTTGGGTTTCTCTTGACGCTTGATTACTATTAGTTTGGGTACTAATAATATATTACTCAAATATATATATTATCATATATTAATATATATATATATATATATATATATATATATATATATATATATATATATATATAATATATATATACATGGATGTCATTATTAGCATCCACATAAATAAAATTCCTAATATAAAAATTTGAGTTACTCTCATTCATCTAACTAGTATTAGTGTAGATCCTAAATATTTGAATTTGAAATGATACTAAATAACGTGGACCAGAGGGATTGAAGAACGAAAGAAAAAGAAAATACTTGACTGAGATCTATAGGTGGCTGGAACATAATCACCTCGAACTCCCATCAATGTTAATTCTTACAAAGGCAACATCCTATGCATTATTGATTACCATTTTCAACATTGAAACTTGTACTGCACCTTTTTTTCAACTTGGAAATAGCATTGGTTCAATGAAATTAATGCATAATCCTACTTTTAGTTAAACCAATATCATCCACAATTCCTGTGTAGAACATGAGTACATGTTCAAATCGAGTTGTCTTGGCTGATCTTGGTAATCATCTTCCTAACTAGCATCCACATAAATAAAATTCCTAGTATTTATTTATTTGACTAAATAAATAAATTCCACACTGAAAAACCCTTAAATAATCTAGATTGTACAAATTAAACCATTCAAGCTTATAATTTTAACAAACATCTACTCAATTTTGGACATAATCTAGCTAGAAAATATTCAGAGAAAATAATCAAAAAGTAGTTAAAACGCAACATTCTAAAGCCATTTTAACCCTGTTGATGACATCCCTTCTCCTTTCTCTCACAATGAGTGCCATATGTGGATCCACTTAAACCCCACAAGCTTTAGATAGGCATCCTTATCTAGATGGAATATTTTGGGAATATCCTTAAATATGATAATCAAAAGCAAGGTCAATTGTTTGACTTTGTTGTTGTCTTTGGAATTTCAAGATGTTCTTGGAATTTACAATTTAGATAAGTAATTGTTTGATCTCGATGTAGTTCTTAAGATCCTAGAATATTCCCCAAGTATATAATTGAAATGAGTTCAACAACTTTAGATTTCCCAGGTATGTTAGCTTCTTCCACCAAAGTTTAGGATGGCTTAATTTTTTGGAATAAGGGTGGTAGCTAGACCTCTTTATCATCTGTACAAAATATGTCACTAGTGCCCTTATTGCAGCCTACATATTATCTGAGAAACACCAAAGGGAAGAAGCAGAGAGATTGGTGTTAGATTGATCTCTTTGTGCACATAGAGGGGGACCTAGTCAAGTTGGTCCCAAAATGTCAATCCATTCTAGCCTCACACTCTCTATAGTTTCATATATACAGATCCAAATCAACATGTTACAGAGATGGATGTATTGTGTGATGTTTCACATCAATTCAGACTGAAACTACTCACCATTAATCTGTGATGGGCCACATAATATTGATATGGGTGATTAGTGGCTGAGATTATAGGGTATGAGAGCTTGCACTAGATTGGAGGCCTAGGTTCCCAAATAATTATAATCCTCTATCAGTCCACAAGTGTAAGGTTTTTATGTAACCTAAATCCCCTTTCTGTGATGGGCCACATAATATTGATATGGGCGATTAGTGGCTGAGATTATAGGGCATGAGAGGCTGCACTAGATTGGAGGCCTAGGTTCCCAAATAATTATAATCCTCTATCAGTCCACAAGTGTAAGTTTTGTATGTAACCTAAATCCCCTCGTGACATCAATCATTTGTTTGAAGAACTAAATTTTTGCAGTGTTGAAAAATAAATCTGTTAAGGGAAATTGTGTTTTGGATTTGCAAATGGTTAGACTGATTAATGCATTATCCAAAACCAACCTATTTAAAATTGATTGAAACTTCCTTTGAAACTGATCAAGTTTTAATGGCTATGAGAACTGTAATTAAATGGGTCTAGCAGACACCGTGGGTAATCACAATGCTACTTCCCCATCAATAGAAGCACAAATCTTAGATTTGCCAGACAATTGATTCATTTGTTGTGAAAGAAGGGAACTGAGTGGAGGCCCAGATGGGGAATTTGTCTTTTGAGTTTAGAAATAAATACAAGGAAAGTTCAAAATCAATGATTATCCTCTTCCGACAACACTAAATATAAATCTATTCATGGAGATGATGAAACTTATAATTCTGATAAGTACGATTCTAAACACTAAGTTGTTTCCACTGCATTTTTCCTTTATGATTGAATATGACCACCATGAATTGAATTGCTAATTGAATGATAAAGACATAAATGGAAATTTGGCATTCTCATATTCATTTCTTTATATTCAACGCCATTCATGCTTGTATATCCAGTTACTGAAATATAATACTTGAATCGTAACAATAATTTTCACATAACATGTCCTTATATTCAATGACATTCATGTATTCATATTCAATTCAATTCAAGGAGGTTAGATTCCATTGAAAACCAATAAAGTGCATTAAATCAGATTCCATAGGAGAACAATAAAATGTATTAAATAAACACTGGACAGAAAAGGTTAACATGAGAAACTAAGCCTTATGAGAAACCTAAACCCTTTGAAGTTCATATGAAATTAAGACACCAAAAACACCAGATTGATAGGACATCGTTAGTTCTAGTGTGGTAGGCTAGGTTTTTGGCTTCTGTCTAATGGATTTTGGTGGGACAAAGCGTTAATGAGATGGGAGATCATGTGGGCATGCGTGTATACAACCACCCCACCATGAATACTTTTGTTTAACTCCATTCCTATTAGATAGTTTTTTAGCTGGCTGGGAGAGATCCATATTATACATCTTGCTCGGTTAATCAGATTATTAGCACAAACTCTCAGGTAACCACATCTATTCAAGATAACTACTCCACTATCATAGGCTATTTACAAGCCTAGTTTCCTATGTTAAAACATAGATATGCTAGTGAGAGGCTGTGGAAGAATAGATACCCCTCAAACCCATTGAAGTCATAAATCTAAAGAATCAAATCTATATTGTTAAAATATGGAAAGATCAAGTAAGAAGGAAGGTTGCAGAAAAAAAATGCAAGTGGGAGATGACAACAATTTAAAATTCTGCAACCAACAAAAGTTGTTTCAGTTGTAGGTATGCGCATGAGGCAAATTTGACTCTATAGAACGAACATTGTAGAACTAACATTGGGAAAATTAGTAAAAATGCATGAACATAGAAAAATATAAACCTATCAACCCAATTGATTAATCTGTGATTCCAGCCCTAAAATTCTAGGCTTCAATTGTAAATTAGTTGTTGCCCGCCTCTTCAAAAGCATCCAAGTTCTATTCAATGCTCTTCTATCCGTGAAATTAGCTGTAATTATCTATAAAATTTTGCAAGACCTAAAAATATTTAACCACACAACCAATTTCTCTCAAATCTCTCAAAATATGCCAAAACCCTCCCTCCAACGACAAAAAATTGGCACCAAAGAGCCATCTTCATGGACTGAAAATCTAGTTTTCATGGAGAGTTTAGAAATCGGGTAAACCCAGTGTGGACCTCTTCACATTAAGAATAACCGGTTTGCATAGAAACATGGTTCTTAGCAAGTTTTCACGGGGTAAGAATAACCTGTTTTCGCGGGTAAAAATCTTTGGTTTTTGTTCTTGGGCTTTCATACCCGACTTTCCACTTTCATAGCCAGTTTTCATACCCAACATTCGACTTTCATGACCTGTTTCCCATTTTCACGAAATGAGAATTACGTTATGTATGAAAAATTAAAAACAATTACATCATGTATAAATTATTAAAAATAGTGTCCATTATTAAAAACAATTAAACTATTAATTTGATTTTATTGAAATGAATTTTATTTGATCATTAGTTTATCTATCTACTATTAAAATTATTTATCATTAATGAAGGTCTATATATCATTAAAATATTAAATAAAATTCATATCTAAACAATAACAAAAGTTCATAATACCATTAAAAATTAACTAAGGTTCATATCAAACAATTAATAAAACTTCATACACCATTAAAAATATTATAAATCATTAATAAAGGTTTATATATTATTAAAAAATAAATAAAGTGGATATCTAAACAATTAACAAAAGTTCATAATATCATTAAAAATTAAAGAAGTTTCAATATCAAACAATTAAAATAACTTTATACACCATTAAAAAATTAAATTTCATACTTGAATTAATAAAGGTTCATAACCTATTTACTAAATATGCATATAAATATATATTTTACGTTTATCTATTTAGTATTTATCAAATGTAGATATGACTATTTTAATACTAGATTTAAATGAACTCACACTTTTAACATAAATCAATGAAATTTTAAAATTAAACTTTATGGCCAAATAAATCTAAATATAAATTTGATTATCTAAATATTACCTTTACTAAAATTATAATGAAGACATTACTGTAAAGTAGATAGATGATACATGCAATTATGTTAATTGTAGATGAATCCATCTACAGTGTTAAACTTTAGGGGCAAAAGGGTCTTTGGAATTTTAACACTGTAAATGGATTCAAAGACCCCTTTGTCTTTAATTTTTAACACTGTAGATGGATTTAGAGAACCCTATAGTGAAATGTAACACTTCAGTATCAAAATTGCAATTTTCCATTTCTGGAGTGGCACACAATTAAAAATTACTAAAATAAATGGCTAATTCATATACTTGTTGTACTTGTTATTTGGTCATATTTTAATTCTTGAACTATAATAGTCATTTATGTTAAGCATTATTAATTTTGTCACTTATTATTTAGCCATATATTTTAATCCTAGACTAAATTAGTCATTTAAGTTAGTTGATTTTATTTTAGTCACTTATTATATAGTCGTATATTTTATCCCTAGACTAAATTAGTCATTTAATTTAGTCATTTTTAGTTCAGTGACTTAAAATTGCTCAAATTTAGTAGTAATTCACTTGAAATAATTATGGTGACTAACTTTTTTAGTCACCTAGTCATTAATTCATCATTTTCTACTAATGTGTGTTTGAACAATTATAAGACATGTAGATAATGCTTCAAAGATACATTCAAATAATTCTAATTTAGAGAGACCATAAAACTCTTAAGGGATAAGATTGACAATCCTAATAAACTATATACAAAATAATTTAGTCGGCATATTATCCATTGACATATACATATGTTATATATGAGAATAGAGTTTATTGAATCTCGGGTATGCATTTTATCCTTTAAATTTATTTATTGCAAACTTAAAATTATTTATTTGTTATGATCATTGGTTTTTTTTATGATCAACAAATCAGACATCAGCAAATCAATCGTTGAGTCTGAAGGAAAAAACTTCCATAGATTGTATGCGAGGTCAATTAATAGGATCTGTATAGTAAATTCAACTTCTTAGTCAATTAGTATACCATTTGTGTTTTGATGAAATTATATAAATTTTGGATAGGCAAAGAAGCAAGCATTGAATGAACTCGCATCCAAATTATAATGTTTGGAGGTCTAGTACGATGGGATAGAAATATAATATATGATCTTTGCAAAAAATGGAATTCATAGTATGAATTTTTTTAATAAAATTCAAAACATATGTTTGTGTATGTGTTTTATATAATTTTATTAGTGTATATCAACAATGCTTATAATATGGATGTGTTAATATATAAAATTATTGTAATTTTCATCATAATTTCATATTTATTAAATAATTTATATAAGTGTTTTTTATGTTTTAATATAAGAAAGATGTTTAATTCTTTTAATATTTAATATGAAGTTGACATATAATATATAGTAATTTATTTATATATAAAATTATTTATTATGATTAAAGAATGATCACGTTTTTTAATGTAATTTTTTTTAAATTGATTTTTTTCCTGAGGTTTAGAATTAAAAAATAATTGATCCCTTTATATATAATAGATTTAAATTCAAAATGAATTTACACTAATAATTTTTTGTTTTTTTCTATGTGGTTCATCGACTCTAGAAATTGGTAAGCACTACGTCCACAAAATATTTGTACCAAGCATATCCACTCAAAGGGATCACTTCCTATTGCTTCAACCACGGAGCTTGACCTTGAGGGTGTCAAGAGAATTGAACTTGTGGCCTATCAATGGCAAATGTGCTTTAACAACAAGGAATTAACAAATTACGCTGACCCTTGAGCTAAATTTACACTAATACAAAAATCACCAACACTTTTAAAAAGTTCCGAAAGACATGTTAACAACAATGGAATGATAAAATGTTGTGTAATTTGCAATGTTTACGATATAAAACTATTACACAATGTTTAACCTATAAAACTGATAGCTTTAATGTTTTGAGGAGTTTCGGTGAATATAGAAGGAAGTTTAAATGAATATAGAAGGCTTTAGGTTAGTAATTTTTGGATTTTAACGTCCCGTTTTCATCACATTTGTTTATGTGTTATTAAAATGTACATTTTTAAACCACTTTTATTGGAATCCATGAAGAAATTCCTCCTTGTTTCAATTGATCTCAAATGAAACACATCAACATTAACTCATAAAGTGTTTCATCCACATTAACATATAAATAGATTTGAAAAGATCCAAAATAGTTATATATATTAGAGAAATTTTAAGGTAAAAAATAGGTCTCCAAACAAAAAAATACAACAAAAATCAACTTTATAAGAACCAATAGAATTCAATATGATGATGTCAACGATGGGGTGATTCACCATTTTTTTTTGAGTAAAATGGTAAAATATTAAAATAAATAAATAAATAAAACTAATTTTTCATCTTGTATTTTCAAATTATCTCACTATTATTTTACTCAAATTTCAAGTGGCAACACTCGTTGGATGTGAAATTTAATTTTGCATCCAAAGAGTACCCATGTTGCATACTTTCAATGGACTCTACTACACGAAAAATGTTAAATACATGAAACAAATGTATTTCACATTTTTCATATAGTAGAGTCCAATGAAAGTATGCAACATGAATACTCAGATCCAAAATTAAATTATGGATCCAGCAAGTGCTCCCACTCGAAATTTGAGTAAAATCATAGAGAGATAAGTCGAAAATATGAGCTAAAGAGATTTTTTTATTTTATTTTATTTATTTTTTTTTTCCACCAAAACTTGATGAAGTAATCTAATATTATTTTATTATTTGAACTATTATTTTATAATATTCCTAAAACCCATTTTAAACTTCAAAATTTTTGTAATAATTATTAAATTATAAAAACATGTTTATATTGCTAAGCACCTCTAAGTAATGAGATTTCATTAAACCCCTGGTACCTTTGCCCAAACTTAATAAAATTTATTTTTACTATATGCTAATTTCCGTTAAATAAAATGTTTGGATTTTTTTTTAAAGATGATTATAAATATAAAGAGTATTAGAGATAGAGTGTGATTTTTATTTTCAAATCTATTTTAAAAGAGATTAAAAAAAAAATGTGATTTCCCAATAATTATAATATGATATTATTTCATTGTTTAACTCAAAAGTTAATTTGGACATAGAATCATTTTACATTCAATAGAGTTTGGAAATGCATTGCGTGATTTCCAAATAATTACTTCAGGGTGAAAGGTGTTTGGAATGGCGTTCATTTTCATTATGTGATATTTATGGATAAGATGTGGGTTATGATATATTTGAGTTTTTTATATTTTTAGTGTTCTACACATAATATGGAATCATACATTTGTTTCACTAATGAGATTATTTAAAACTAATTTCTAATATAAAAATATTTTTTAAGTAATTAAACAAATTTTTAATATAAAAATATTTTTTAAGTAATTAAACAATTTTTAAAAATAATTAATAAAATTGATGTTTTTTCGTAAAAATAAAATAAAATTGCATTATCGCTCTTTTTCACCATTTAATAAATAATCTTTATGCAAAACAAATGTTACCTAATTACCTAGAAATTAACAAAGGCTTATAGAGAGCCATTCATTATCCTTTATAGTTTTAGCCGCAAGAAGTCTAATAAATTATCATATCAATTCAATTTGTATACCCAAGTTAGGGCTTGCACAAATTGATTACTCTTTAGAGACTAATATCCAATGGTATGTCTTTTATAAGGATTGAGTGAGATTTATTTGTGTTTTTTAGTTTTTATTATATTGTAATTTTTTGTGTTAGGATTAAAGTTAGGTTAATAAAGAAAATACAATAATGAAGAAATTCAATTCCAAAATTATATTTAATATTAAATAGTTTGAGTAAATGTTTGAAATATTATTATATTTAGTTGGATATTTGTGATTTTAAAAATATTTTTTTTGAATAATTTTATGACAATTAAATTGATGAGACAATGAAAAGATATATATATAATTAACTAAATTATAACTTTATTTTAAATTCTATTATTATTACATTAAAAAAACATATAGCATGATTTCTAACCATGGTGATTCATCCCAATTTTACCATGGAAATTCTTAACATCTTAATGAGCTTTGTTACAATATCATGAGTTATTAATACCACATGTCCAAATAATAATAACTCATGTTCATATGCCATTTTTTTTTAATTAATAAATTTAATTAATATGACAAAAGGGGATAAATACTTTTGAGATTAATCTCAATCTTGATCTGTGACAACTACTAAGAATATTTTAGAATATTCCATCTAAGTTAGATCCCTACCATCCACCCAATATTTATTGATAATGAAATTAAAATTTTAGAAACCTTATTTCAAAATAAACATGCCTATTTGAGTAATTATAAAAAATTGTAACTATTTAAAAACATAATTCTCTTAGATGACTCTATGAAAACTTACCAAGAACAATAAAAATATCTATATAATTAAAACAATATATAATTATCATAAGAGAATGAGAAAATATGTTTAATTACAAAGATGTGTGACTATGTAAAAACACAATTCCTGTGAATGATTATATGAAAATTTACCTTTGGGACAATAAAAGATACATATAATTACAAAGAGATAATTATGAAGCCATGAATGACAAGCAATTTTAAGTCACGTGTAATATTTTTTTTTTGAAGTTAGCCATTTTTCATTACGTCAATTGAGGATTACATAGACAAAAAATATATGTTACTAGTCTACTCGAAGGGAAACCATACCATTAATTTAATATAAGTTTAGATTCTTGAGGTTTTCAAGACCTTGTTTAACTATGACATATTGTAAATAGAAACCTATAAAAATAGGCTAGTTATGCTAGACCTTCATATACATTGACATGAGAAGGAAAAAAAACTACTAGTGATGCAAGTGAAAACCAAACAAGTCATAACAATTATTGGAAATAATCTTCAATAATTTGCACTGGATGGCCACTATCCTCATCCAAGGAGAAGTGTATGTTGGTTTATCTCCTAGCTAGAACGGTCATCTTGTGATCTATACCGTCATCGTTTTCCTCCACCTTTTCAAATATCATAGAATTCTCTTGTTGGGTCCTCATGTACCTCCCTATGTCGTCTGCAATATTCAAATGTTTTTTAACCTTGTGTTAGCTCTATGCCATGATCGATGAAGTGTGGGATCGTATGTAATGCACCAAGTATAGTGGGAGTCACAACCCCTTTTCGTGTGAGTTCATATCACATAAAGGCGAGGAGGAGGAGGGGGGAATGCCTATTCTTCGGAACCCTCCTTGGGGGATAAGGCCCTTTGTAGCTAGGTCTTGATAATGATTTCAAATGGATTATGGAATGTCCTCACTCCAATCCAAGTCAAGGGGATGATTTGTTATGGTGAGACCAAAATTTTCTATTTTGTCGGCTAATTTATAGACTTTGCTATAGATCTAGGAGAGGAGGGGAGATGTGAATTTTTCCAAGAATTTTGTAGTATTACATATTCAATATTCAAACCTACGACTCTTAGAGACTTTAGAAGGATCTAATCCACATTGGATTTTGCAGAAGATATTGATAATGGTCTTGGAATCTCCTTCGGTAATGAGCTTGTGAAATTATTTGTAGATAGCGATTGAGAGACCCTCCTCTAGTGCTTCATTTTAGCAACAATATTAGCGTTGAGGCCCATGGAACCTACATAAACATGTATAATATTCCCATTAGAGTTATGAAAGGCTCTACCATAATTGGCTTAGCATGGATTTCCTTTCGAGACCTCATCAAATTTAAGTTTGATGAAGACCTCTAGAGAGGGGGACGAGAAGGAAGGGATGGAAGGGAAGAAATTAGGGATAGATGGATTCTTCCATAAGGAATAGGGGGAGAGACACATTTTTGTTAGAATGAATTTTTCAAGTTGGTTGTATTCCCAATCATTGGAGGACCAAGAAAGAGAAGAAATTATTTCCCTTGTTTTATTTAGGATGGCTTTCCAAATAAAGTCTATGGAGGCCTTATTATTCTTAAATGTTCATTTTTTAATACTCCTTCCAAATCTCCCAAAGCATGAATCTTGGGATGAGTTTACATGCTCTATTGAAAATGGGATTAGTAAAAGGGGAGTCACAATAGAATTATAGAGTGGACAAGACATTATTTTATATTTTGTTGAAAGAGAATAAGAAGGTGGTCCCAGATTTGTTGAGAATATTCTTGGAATTTTTTGAATTAGAGAAACAAAGAAGAAATATTAAGGGGCCTTGAAAACTACAAATTTGATGATTGTCCCATGTTAAATTTATATTCCATAATAGAAGTTACTTGGGCCAATGTTTGAGATTCCATATTATATGCCATTTTACTTGATTATCCTCATTGTTGTTTCTTGTGAGAAGACTGCAAGATTCAAAGAGGTTAAAATTTCCTAAAGGACGATAACCCCAACAAAGAATATTGTTTCCCTCTTGAACCACAATTATTTTATTTGCTAAATATTACTTGATAATTATGCTTTCATTTTGGGAGGGAGTCTCAATCCATTCCCTTCATGAATTCCAATTTTACCACTGGGATTTGAAAGGGGATGAGTCCTAGTAATGTGCAACTAATATTGGGTCCCTGGGTATGATCACGAGAAGAGGGAGTCCTTGATTAGGTGGTGTTTCTTATTCTAAGTTAATTTTTTCCACTGATTCCATTGCTCATCCCAAAACAATATATTGTTCCCATTTCCATTTTCAAAAAACTATGCTCCTAGAAAAGATGTTTGTTGCTCCAAGAAGTATTCTAGATATTAAACCCACTAATGTTTCATGTCATTCTAATGAGATGAGATTCATGGATAATGGAGGCCTACTTATTTTTCCATCTTTTTCTTCATAAAGCCTCCCGATTTTTTATCCATCTCCACTAGTTTTTAACACTTATGGCTCTCTTGAGATGTTTTGTCCCATGCAATTAGAGCCCATTTCTGTCTGTTTTGGCACCCCCCTAGAGGAAGTTGTGTTGAATATTTTTTATCTTGTTTTGGATGGATTTGGGGGCTTCCATTCCTAAGAAGATATATGGAGAGGGATTAAATGATAGATTTGAGAAAGATCAAGGGACCAACTAGATTGAGAGATTTGAAAATCCAAAAAGAAAGCTTGGCTTAAAATTTAAGAAGAATATTCTACCATACCTTTTTTCTAAGAGGTTTTGCAATAAAAGGGGCTCCCAAGTATTTAGATGGAAAAGAGATCCTTTGAAAACTAAGAAAAAGAGATATTTGAATTTGGATAGCTAGCGGGCAATTTAAAAAGATGATTTTAGAATTTTCCATGTAAATGGAGATTATCAAAGCATTAAATGAATGAATGTGTTCATGGGTTAGTATTATGATGTCCGTAATTTGTCTTCCTTCTACATAACTAGTTTTCTCAAGAGAGATAAGTGAGGGGAGAATTGGTATTAGTTAGTTTGTGATAAATTTGGAGATGATTTTATAAATAACATTACATAAAGAAACAAGCCTAAATTTTGAAAGCAAATCATCATAGTAATTTATTATGAATAAGTGATATAAAGGTAGCATCAAGAAGATAGAGGACCCATGTGGATATTCTTCTACTACTTACAAAACATCATACTTATAATTTTCTAGCAAGCCTGGCAGAAATAGGTGCTAAAGTCGTCGAGATTTGGGAACTTGCATTTATGCATTTGCATAACAGTTGCTTGCACTTCCTTCATGGTGATTTCTTTCAAAATGAGATCATTATGTTCCCTTACTATAAGTTTGGGAATGTACTTTGTTATTTTCTTGATATAAATCCTTATGTTCGGAAACATTTCCATGAGTGTGGCTTGGAAATGATTCATGCGTTTTTGGGCTATTGCATCATGGATTGCGAATTTTTGGTGATTGGGTGTTTTGGTTCTTGAAATTATATTATTTTTCCTATGGTTGATCATGGATTTGTGGAATAATTTAGTGTTTTTTACCACTTCTTAAACCATTGTATTTAGGATTTTTGTCTCCAGAGGATTTCCTTTTCTTTCAATCTTTCCTCCAGCTAGGTGTGAGTGATTTATTCTTGATTTTCCAATTCTTCAAATCTTCCATTTGATATTATTTCTTGTTGGATGGTTTCCATATCTTGTTCAAAATTTAGTTTTACTTTGTGGATTTTACTAACATCTTCAATATTCCATTTCTTGATTTTCATTTTGAAATATTTTACTAGCTACTAAAATTGATACATAAGGGTTTGTTGTAGGCTCAAAATGTCTGTCTCAACATTATAAGGGAGACCATCTGGTTGGGAACATAGACCATCTCCTTTTCCATTTGGAATGGTGGTTCCAACTAGTTAAACTAGGTCCAATTACCTTCTCTCTATCTCTACTGGCTTGAACTATGACTTTCACCTATCAATAGAGAAAAGACATCAAATTGAGTCTTCTTGTTGATCAAAAAAGAAAGTGATCCTTAAGTTGATTTAAGTCTCAACCAAGGCACAACTAAAGTTTCTCTCTTTCATAAGAGGACTTCTAGAAATGTAATGATTAATATAATTGCAAAATAATCCTAGAATACAAGCAAAAGGAAATAAATCCTACGTCTATCTCGATTAGGAAGATGTGATCTAACCCAATCGAGAGAAAAGTAATTAAAATATTGAGATTTAAATATGTCTAGATTATAATGAATATCAAGCTAGCGAAGTAGTTCAATTAATTGATGTTATGAATACCAAAACACATTATGTTCAAAGATCAATTAATAAGAATGATTAATCATTAGCACTACGAAGTAGTTCACATAATGCTAATAACCACTAAACTATTAACAACGAATGATGAACCAATAACATTAGCAAATAGTTCACATAATGTTACTAGTAAATAAATCAAGATTAAAACATTGATTTCTGAGTAAATAACTACTCAAAAATAAGAGTTTAGAACACAAGAGAACAGATAAATAACATCAGATAATTGAGGCAAATTACTCACATAGACAATAGTGCATGAATATGAATGAAAATGACACATTTTTCTCATTATAAAATGAATACAATATAAAAATAATAGTATTTTAAATACCAATTTATTGAAACTATTTCTCTGGCTCTAATATCCAACATTCCTTAACAATGCTTGAATGCTACTGCAAAACTTTGAGCTGCAGTAGTACAAACTCAGCTCCCCAAACACACTCCAAAATGCAAAATAAAGTTCCCAAGATTATCCCCCATATTAATCTCCTCTCACCTACAACTCTAAATCCCTATTACAATAGTGTTTTTAATAATACCACAATTGCATAGAAGAGAAGCACTTTCTCCATTCTACAAATTACTATTTATAATTACAAAAATTAATTCCAAATAGGAGAGTTGTTGAAGAATAATTTTGCTCCAACAATTTTCATTGGTCCAAGTTCTTTTTCCCTTTTGCTGGAGTAATACCATTGATCAAAATATTTTCTTCCTCATCTCCTCAACTACTTTCCTACCACAACCAATCATAAGTAAATTAAAAAAAAATTTCATTAACAAAATAAAAAAATAAAAATTGATTCTCAACAAATTATTAGACAAAACAATAAATTAAAATCTAAATAAATTTCAAGATGCAATTGCTTCTGTTGAGTTTGATTTTGTTTTGAGAAATGCTGGAGGAGGAATCAATAACAGGCATTTTCCAAAGATAATAACATTTTCCCAAATAAATATAATTATTAAATATTATTAATTGAAATTCGTTACTCTTCTTTCCAACTTGATTTATGGGTCAATAAATGAAGTATAAAATTAATATTTGAGATTGTGCTCCTTTGACTTAGCTTCCAACGAGTTGTGGACTTAATTTGGTGAATAATCTCCAGATATGCCTTCAAAGATGAGTACCAAATAATCAAATTCTGGAAAATGTCATGCGTAGGCTAAATTAAGAATTTAATAAAAATTTTAAATTAATATCATTAAGTAATTAATAGCTAACTAAATCGATTGTTAAATTCATTATATACATTCTATTGGAAACATTAAATTAAATTACAAACTAAAAAAAAAAGATGAATTAAAAAATCCAATTAATTCTCAAATTATTATATAAATTTTGAATTAATTAAATCAAATTACAAATTATAAATACAATATTATTAAAAATTGGATTAATAAATTAAATAAAATTAATTGATAAAAAAAAATAAATTAATATTATTAATATCAAATATATTACAAAACATTAAAATAAATCACAAATGCTAATGAACAAACTTTATGCAAATGTTATTAAACAAAGGTTAGACCAAGCCCATCTAAGCTATGAGGGAGTCAGAGGTGAAGTGAAACATCAGATATTAGAGGAAGCGAGCCATTAGATATCAGAAGTATTAGAGATTAAGCCATATCAGAAGTGACATATTGGGGGAATCATATCTGGGGTTTTAGGAACAAGCTTCTCATAAAAAAAACACTGACAAAGGGCTTTAATGGAAATATCAGAGGTACAAGAGGTGCGAGATATTAGAGATGTGGGATATCGAGAGTTTCACATAATAAAATCTACAATAATGAAAACGTCGATATAATAAATTATGGTTATGTGTCCAATAGATCATTATATTCATTTATATAAAGGTGCGCAAAACTTGTAATAAAATTTGGTAAAAGGCCCTTTAATGTGATTATATTAATAAAGTGGTCATCGGGGAAGTCATATCGGAGATGAGTTTTATCATAACTTTCTCAAAAGAGAAGTTATGATATAATAAAGTTTTGATGGAGCTTTGACTTTATGAGTGACGACTTTATCAGGGTTTATGTTTATCGTAATTTTTTTAAAGGTGTGGCTCCGATATATGGGCTCCGATATTCTGATGTGTGCCAAGGAATGTTGGAGTGGGGGGTATAAGGTAAAGTGGACCCTATGTGGAGTGGGTCCAATCCATAAACTACAACCACTTGGTAATGAAAGTCGTAACCTTGAAAATTACAGCCACTTCGGAGAATGAATAATTTCGAGATTTTAGGAATATTACAGATTGAAAATTGTATCAACTTTCGAGATATGAAACACATCACTTTAATCGTTCTACAATTTGACTGTGGTAATTTCATAGAAATGTTAGTAAAAATTAATATTTACAATCAATTACTGATTTATTTACAAAAATTAAAATAATATACAGTTTGTACATTTTTTTATCCAAGGCGGTAAAACAATATCAGACGTCGAATGAGCATCATTTGCAAACAACATAATCAAATGAGATGAAACAAGTACCGATGGAAAGCTAGAAAAAATTAAACTCAATGAAGAAATCAAAATAGAAATCTAACAAAAGGGAAAAATACAAAATTGTAGGATATTTAACGAAAAGAAAATATTAAAAAGGTGATTTAGCAAAAGCCCCCATTATTTGAAATAAATAAGTAAAAAATGGGGTGTTGAGTTTTCACTCCAACATTGACGACACACTAGGAAGAACCAATTATCTCTAGTTAAAAATATTGAACTTTAATTTACCCAAAGGTTAAAAATAATGGATTGCATTGAATCGTCAATCAGTAAAACATTTCCATGGGTCCCACATAAATAGATTAAACAATATGAGTTTGAAAATATAACTACTCAAAGAAAACTTGAGTAAAAGTCATGAATCCAAAATTTGAGAAAAAAATATTTTAGAATTACCTTGTATGAGAAATAGAGGAAGGTAGAGATATGAGTTTTTGATAAAGCCTATATCCATTGTTATGAATGTTCTCTGACATCGCTTCACTTCCAGTGAGCCTGAGTAATACCCTGGCGAAGTTGTCTTTTATTCCATACAAGCCTAGCCCTGCCGCTAGCGAGTGTCCATAGCCCCAACGGGTTTACTTGTATTTATCATGCTTCCTCTTTTAGTCACCCTTTTGATAAGTGAATTTGCGAGCTTTTATTTTATGATGTACTTGAGTGAAAAAAGTGAGATGGTAATAGAGACTTAATTTGATGGATATAATAATTTCATAATGCTAACTCCAAAAATTCTTCCTCGTGACTATCAATAAGAGATTTTATAAAGTGGAGGGGTAGGTGGGATCCATTGAGTTAAACTCAAATCGTTCTTTCCTTGAAAAGGCGAACCATATCACTTATAAAATATGTGTTTCCCTCTGTGAAAAAGTTTTAAAGAAAGATGGATTTATGGTTCTATAGATATATATCTTTAATGATAAATGAAATTCATTGAAATAGACAGAGTAAAAATTTTCCATGTACACCAACCATTGTGGGGTGAAGAAAAGACCTTCAACATAAATCATGGTGAAGTCACCAAAATCAAGCCAAAACTGGAGGCAAAAGGAGAAAAACTCCAAACTAAAGTAGAAAAAGAAATCAACAAACCCTAAAAAGTGAAGAAAGCGAAAGCTAAAATAAAAATCTCAAATTTAGAGAACCAACTCAAACAAGATTAACTATAAAATGTCTCAACAAATGAATAAAGGAAGAAAATCATATGTGTGTTCATCTTATGTTGACAATCTAGTAAATTTTATCTTGTGGAATTATAAGCGATTAAGCTTATGAATAGTAGTGATGAGAGATAATAATCTAACTGAGAAGTCTTTTCGTGCTGCAAATTTTCTTGTTTCAAAGAAAAGCTCACGGAGACTAGCAAAACAGATTTTTATATCAGCAAAAACCAAAAACAAAACCGAAACCAAAAGAAAAGAAATAAAAATGAATGAAAGTGGGCATATGAAACTTACCATTGGAAAATTTTGTTTGATATTGACTTGAGAGATATCATTTTCTCCAACAAAAGATAACTTCTTTTAATTAGAATTAAAAGCATTAAGAAGTTGAATTTTCTGAAATCGTATTGACCCAAAATCATCATTTATTAAATCTAAACTAAAGAAAGTGGTAAACTAGAAGAAAGCAATGTTCATGTCCAAGGAATGTAAAGTAAATAAAATCCATCAGAAATGAGAATTATGATGTGTTTTTGCAGTGATGAATGTTCTCTTAATATTTCAAATTTCATATTCACTCCATGCTTCTCATAAAAATTCAATATTCAAAACCAAAGTTTACATATTACATATCCCTTACATTATTAACGAAAACCATTGAAACTTGATATGAGGTATTTCTACGCCATAAGACATATTACGTCATCTTGGAGGGTTTTCACGACATTGGAGATCGAAGATATTCTAATTATGTCATATCGGAGGTTTCAATGCCATCGAAGATCAGAGATATTAAGATATCATAACATTTTCAAAGGAGCCATGAGGCGACAAAAACTTTGAGGTCCGATAAGATTGTGATTTGAGGGATTAACATATTAGGCATTAGAGGGGTTAGATATATCAAGGACTTATGAAATAAAACTTATGATATTTACACATTATGATATCGTACGAGCCTTTTATTATTTGATATTTGAATATTTTTTGGAGGAAATAATTTTCGAAAGTTTAATTTATTTTCACTTCTGATATCTAAAGTAGATATTTTTAAATGAATTTTTTAATAAAAGGAATCTCATAATCAATATTGAATAAAAATATAATATCAGAACTTGGATATTATAATATTTCGTGAAGACTTCTATGAGATTCTGAGATCAAGGATTTTGAGCAAATAAAATAAAACATGACTCGTGGATCTCAGAGAAATGCCTAAGAAAATGTTTTCAAATGGTTCCAGTATAACTTAATCCTAAGAATCTGACAACAAAAAGTGAACAACAGAAAATCAGGATTCTGATAATTACGAGATAAAAAACCCGAATCAATTTTGGAAGAAGAAATGCGACTGAAGGGGATGTAAAATGTATGAACACAATGGAAAAGATTTTTATTTAACTTGACCAACATATCATGGATAAGATCATTTGCTGCAAGAGTTTTCTCCAAATTTTCCTCTGTTTGTAGAAGATCTAAGCAATAAAGAGTGTAAGCATTGATTTCAGCTGCATCGATGAGAGGCAGATTATAATTATTGACTCATATTCCTAAATGTAATAACTTGAATTCATGTGGGTCTACACAAGTCAGCGTATTGGAAGAAATATATCGAGGAAATCACTTAGCTATACTTTAGAAAGTTATGATATATGAAACATATGATAAATCATGTTTAAAGAAATAATGGATAATAAGTAGAGGCGGGAAGTGATATTAGAAATTTTATATCACTGATAGTATGTTGGGGATTTAAAGTGAAAGAATCTGATATGAAAATCCCGATATAGGGTGAGGACGGGAATATCAGATATCAGAATATGAGGTATCAGAATCGATGAGTATAGGATATTTTGAGATATCAGGGGTTTTGAGCATTGACACTTTTTAAGTTATGATATTTATGAAGGCTGATATGCCAAGAAGAAGTTGTAGGGCCGATAACACTTAAAGTATTTAATTTTAAAAGGAAGCCCCTGACTCAACTTCACCTTTTAACAAAAGCCCCTTTCATAATTATATTAACTATTGGGCATATTTGACCAGGGAATGATTTTATCGAGACTTTCTTACGAGGAAAGTTATGATATTAAAAGGATCTGATACAAATCTTCCGATAATGCATTAATTAAATACAAAAGTGCCTATCATGGTTTTAATGAATAGAAGTAAAACTAAAGAATACCCAAACTTTGATTAAACAACAAATACTTCCCTGGACAGGTTGCAGATTATAAAGGATTGACTGCTTGCTTATCTCATGTCTACAAAAATCAAGCCAATGAAGACTTGCAAAATAAACAAAATAAAAATAAGAAGTAAACTATGAAAGGAAAAAACTAACAATAGATGAATATGAACTTGTTAATGCATACCTAGAAGAATATTGATGATAACTTTACCTTATGAATCTTCAAGTTTTCCCATGCATTTCTCAAAATTTTCATATGTTCAACATCATCTCCTTATTCAATCTAAAATGCTAAGTAGTGAGCTATTAATTGCATCCACTTCAAATTTACGTCAGAGGACAAGAGTGGTGAAAATGAACCTTTTAAAAATACTCATGAATAAAAAACTGACAAGCCATAGAAATTCCTTGGAATTTCTTCATATATGATTTTATTACAATTGTTTTTAAACAATGTGATGAAGTTTTTGCAAAAAACAAGACAATCAAGTGCTTTCACAAGTGTGTATGATTTGACTATATAAGAACTCTTATATTTTCAAAGCAACTTTGATAGAAAATGAAAGGGGATGCCAAGAAACTGGGATTCACTACTTTCTTATTAAAAATATGCAATAATGAAATAAATTGCAAATATAAAAAGAATCTAATCTAAATTAATTTATTCCTATTGTTAACTCAATGAAAAGAAACATGACTAGTATAGTCACATTTCCAATGTAACCATTATTTGATTTTAGCTCCTGCATGTACGTAGAAGTCAAACATTAGTAACAAGAATATAGTTAAATGAATAAAAATAAATTTGAATATAGTATGTATACTAATTGCTATCATATTTACAAGAAGAAACTTATTTACAATCACATTCTCTTGAAATGTCCTTTTTAGCTGAATTTCAATTAGATCACAAAAATCTAGATGGATTTCCATTAATGATTGGAAGAGGTTTAAAAGAGGGGATAATAGGCTAGATTGTGGAAATGAACTTTTAGGTACAATGGCCTGTATGTGAGTCTTATGTACATATATTAAATTATTAATAATCTTCAGTTTAGGAAAATTTTCCAAATGTCTTTCAAATGTGTGAATGAAATATGGATGGAAGTCGGATATATTCTATAGAAGATCATTGATTAAATTATATTTTTGGTCATATTATAAAAGTTCACTTTCTTGTTGGTACTGCTTTCGAGAGGAAAGGAACAAGTGATAAGAGATTAGCTTTAATTGAAATTGTAAGAGTAATATCTCCCGATGTTCATAATTATGATTTAAAACTTCCTTTTCCCATTCAGGCAATGCATCAATTGAGTGTTCAATACTGAATTTCTCAATATGCTAGCATAAGGTATTTAAAAATTGAAGACAACAGTTGAGTCTTTTGACTTTGTTATTGACGGGCCATCCTAGCTAGTGGGGAATTTTACTAGTGTTAGAGTGGGAGTGGATCTATGGGTTGGTTGTAACGAGGCTTTCACTCTTCCAAGGGAGATGAGAGAGTCCCTTGCTACCAAGGGGATTTTTTCTCTCAATCAAACCTCAAATGAGTGAAACACTGCTTTTTGGAAGCAGGGTTGGAAGTTAGCTCATGATTTAGACCTAGAACCCCAGTGGGAGGGTGTTTGGATGGACTACACTATGGAACTACAAAGATCAAATGTTCATTTAAAGGAAAGTGTTGATGACATTAGATGGGTCTAATCTCCAAGTGGTACATATGCTCCGAAGTTTGGTTACAATTTTCAAATGGATAGAAGGGTGGGTGGAGATAGGCCTTGGTGGTTCAAGCCTTTGTGGAAACTCAGTTGTCAAGCAAATCTAGACTCTTTCTCTGGTGTATTCTCAGGAACAAAGTCCCAAATTGAGACAACATTCAAAAAAGAAACAAACATGGCCCAAGTTTGTGCTCCCTCTGCAAAATCTAAGAAGAAAGTTCTTCTCATCGTTTTTTAACCTGTCCTCTTGCTATAAGAACTTGGGAGATTTTTCTGAAGACTATTGGTATTAGTTCGCATTGGTCTGTGGTTTTTTTGTAGGTTGCATGGAAAAATTGGTAGTCTTGTTCCTCTAATAGTCATCATAGGAATATTCCCCTAATTATTTGCTAGGGAATTTGGTTGGCTCGGAAAAAAAGCTTCTTTATGGATCATCCTTCAGATCCCTATCTTACTGTTATTCAATGTGATTCTATCTTCGAAATGATTCCTCAAAACACTCCTACTCTAGCTAGTCGGAATATACAGGAAGAAATCATCAGACTTGATATCCAGTGGGATTATTTTGATGGGGATTCATATGCTCATGATCATTATGGGGTAGGGATCATTATTCACATAAATGATCACAAAATCCTAAAAGCTTCAGTGGGTATTGGTACTGGTTTAAATAGCTATGCTGAACTAAAAACTCCGAAAATTATCTTATGTTGGTTAAGGCAGTTGGGGATTGTTTTAGATCACATTTTTGGTGACCCTTTGAATGTGATAAACTGGTCAAACAATATGTAGTGTTGTCAAAGTATTAAAATGATTCTTATTTTAGACGAAATTTCGTTTATTAAATAACCTTTTGTTGATTTATCTGTTTGTCACATTTACAGGGAAAGGAATATGGAAGGAGATTATTTCTCTAAAAAATGTCTACAATAGGCTCTAGACACCTGGTACATAATCGATTCCGATAACGGGCTGGTCACTGAGTCAGATCAACCTCCATATCTCTAAAAATATCACTTTTTTGTACTTTTGTATATGGTTTATCATCACATATTTGTTTCTATGGGTCTAAACAACCTTTCTGGTTGCTGGCTCTAATTCATTTTTAAATTATTATGTTTTTCTATGACAGATGGACTGCCTATTTATGTTTTTGTATGGGTTGTTTTCTCCCACTGTTCGAAGAGACACAATTTTTTTTATTACTATTTATAGAAGATTTACTTATGAGTATCAGTATTGAGAAAGTTCTTTTACACTTTTTCTCAACATGTTGTTGTTTTCACTTTTTGTGCATGGTGGATTCACATTTTGATATGAATGCTTTTATGCGTCTACTTTGTAACTTTTTATTTCCTTAATAAAGAGTTCAATTTTTCTTGTGGAAAAAAAATGGTTCATTAGCATGATTATCATTAATACTATAAGAGGTGTGTACTAGATTTAAGAATTTATCATACATGGTTGAGGCCACTTCATCATGGTTAATATGCACCTCTAAATCAGAATTTTTTGATAATATTACCAGAATTTGAAGGAGATTCATAAAAGCTTGCAATTTTGACATAAATATTTGCAATGGAAGGAAGAGAACAAATATACTCAAACCAATTGATCAGTTTAATTTATGAAGGTTTATCTTCAACTTTGAATCTCAAGGAAATTAATTGAAATCTAATAGTAAAATATAAAAGAGATTTATTTTCAAATCATCGTAAATCTTCGAATTCATCACATACATGTTCATAATTATAACCATAAACTTTACAAGGGAATTTTGTGATAAAATGGTCCCAATTGTGAATAGAGGCAACTAGAAGAGATTGGCACCATCTTTTGGCTTTTCCTGAGAATGTAAAAGTAAAACTCCTGCATAGAATACCTTCATCAATATCATGAAAAGTTGAATTTTTTGAATAAACACAAGGCATGATCAAATGTAGAACCATTCTTCTTACCGTTAAAATTTACCTTTGACAAGTGCCTTAATATTTCTGGTGCAGTATTGACGGATGCACATCCAAAAATACAACTCCAAATTGGAAGTTTAAGAGGACCCATTATGATTAAAATAAAACTTTAAAAATCTCCAAAAGGAAACAAGTCTTCAGGTCCTCCTTCTAGAGCAAAATGTTGTAGGCTCGAAATGTCTGCCTCAACATTATAAGGGAGACCACCATGTTAGGAACTTATAGGAGCTCCTTTTCCATTTGGAATGGTGGTTCCAACTAGTTAACTAGGTTAAGTTACCTTTTCTCATAAGATTGACTCTTCTTGCTAATCAGGAAAGAAATTGATCCTTAAGCTAATCTAGGGGTCAGCCAAGTCACAACTAAAGTTTACCTCTTTGATAAGAGGACTTCTAGAAATGTAATGATTAATATAAATGCAAACTAATCCTAGAATACAAGCAAAAGGAAATCCATCCTAAGCCTATCTCAACTAAGAAGATGTAGATCTAACCCAATCGAGATCAAAGTAATTAAAGGATTGGGATTTAAATATATCTGGCTTATAATGAATATCAAGCTAACGAAGTAGTTCAATTAACGGATATTATGAATACCAAAACACATTTTGTTCAGAGATCAATTCACAGGAATGATTACTTAGGAAGTAGTTCACATAATTCTAATAACCAATAAAATATTAACAATGAATGATGAACCAATAAAATTAGCAAATAGATCACATAATGTTACTAGTAATTAAATCAAGATTAAAAGGCTGATTTCTGAGTAAATAGTTGCTCAACAATCAGAGTTCAGAACACAAGAGCAGAGATAAACAAGAACAAATAATTGAGGAAAATTGCTCAAATAGACAATAGTGCACAAATATGAATGAAAATGACACATTTCTTCCATTATAAAATGAAATTAGTATAAAAATAAAAGTATTTTAAATACCAATTTATTGAAATTGTTTCTCTGGTTTTGATCTCCAACATTCCTTTACAATGCTTGAACTCTGCTACAAAAAATTGAGTTGCGGTACTACAAACTCAACTCATCGAACAAAGTCTAGAATGGAAAAGAAAATTCCCAAGATTATCCCCCAAATATGATATTTTAATCTCCTCTCACCTATAACTCTAAATCCCTATTACAATAGTGATTTTAAGAATATCAAAATTACAGAGAAGATAATCCCTTTCTCCATTCTACAAACTACTATTTAAAATTACAAAAATTAATTCCAAATAGGAGAGTTATTGAAGAATAATTCTTCTCCAACAATTCTCATTTGTCCAAATTCTTTTTCCCTCTTTTTGGTGTAGGTTTTAACCCCGTACAGAAATTACCTACATACGAATTCTAAAACATAGAAAATAAACAATGCGAGAGCATAA
>APFE031100820.1:2831-18216 GCA_000404065.3 Pinus taeda
TTGCGCAATCAGTGGGATTGAGTAATGCCAATGAGGATTTCGTGGTTCAGCCAAGGAAATACGAGTTTTCTTCATTCATTCATCATTTTATTCTCTTGCAGGATTGGGCAGTGGAGGCAGGCAAGCAGTGGAAGAGATTTGGAGATCAGATCTGAGCTGTATTGTGTGTAACAGAGGTGGAGATACTTGTGAGAAGTATTATGCTGTGTAATGTTACATGACTCAATCATTAATATACAGATAGTTGGGGTTTTCAGCGAGATGCTTTCCCCGGGATACATACTGTGTTAATGTGTGAATGCTCTTGATGTTTTATTGTTATTGATGTTGCTATATTGATGATCAACGTAGAGGAGCTTATGTATTGTGTATGTTTTCCACAATAGTACATGATCAGGATAATCTCCATCGAATATGTGTTAAATTATTCAAAATTTCTACAGGAATGCCTTCCATCAAAACTCCTGAAGCAATTAGAGGCAGAGAAGTCATCTTCTAGGAGATCAGGGATTACATTGAACAAATAAATCAAGAAATATAATGGGAAGGCTTGGAGGTAAGTAAAGACATTATTCAGTGGTATGCCTTTGCACCAATCCAAGTGCACATGAAGCTTTCATGGTTGTGGGATAATGTGCATTCAAGCTCCAAGAAAATATTGACAAAGGCATTAGAGGTGAATATGCACTACAAAGCGGAATTTCCATATTGGATCAAAGACAAATGAGTTCAAAGCATGGCACACTTACATCACAAATGAACTCCATGAAGAAGAAATTGATTTATCCATTTGATGAGTATTTGTCCTTTTAGCAGTTTTGTCTTATTAGGCCACCGCCTCATTTCTAAATTTTCTTATGTAATAAATGTTATGTAATGAATTCCAAGGGACACATCTGGAATATGAAAAGCCACACATTGGAATGTAAAGAGACCTATAGTGAGTATGAACAGTCATAGGAGTTAAAGAGTCATGGGGAAGCTCAAAGGTCATTGTATTTTTTATAAATAGCTCCTCATAAATAAAGCAAAAGGCTTTTTGTCCATGCTCTTAGGAGTTTTAGCCTTGGCTTCTCTTGCACTACATAGGAGATAGATTATTCTTTGGAGAAGCAAGTTGTGGCTTCGTTTTCCACTACTGGATACACTGTTTCATTCATGTAATAATGTACTTGGGATCTTATGATTATAATCAGAAGCTCAATGAGTCGACATTCCTTCATACATGTATTGTAGATGTAGTTGGACTATTCTAGTTGTGTTTATGGTATATGCTGCTTTATTTACATACTAGGTTAATGAACTAATTCGTTGCTTAGATATGGTTGTTATTGAATGGATGTTTTTATACTTTAATGATTGTTTTTTACTATGTGGACTAATCTGAAGGTACCCAACAAGTCTTTCTCTTTATCCCTATGTTCCCCTTTAGGATAGTACTATTACTTTTCTAATCGGTGGCTTATTTCCCTCATCAGTCATGTAAGTCTCCCTAGTACAACTCATATTGGGTGTCTCACAAACCCCACATTCTTGTTAACACAAAGAGGGTGTCTTCTCTTGTCCTATTGTAACCAAGGCATATGTTGGAAAACCATTCCAACAGTGGCCGAACCATATGACTAGATGGGATTCCTACACCAAACAGTGTGAGGTCTAATTGGGACTTCACATCAGGGAGATCCCCTTATAATGTTGGCAAAATCTAGCATCATCAACATGTTTAGAACTAGAAGGAGGGCTAGATGACAATATGAGCTTGTGAAGTCTATTTGAATCTCATACCTTCAATGGATTCATCCCAAATCATAATCCTGAGGTGCTTTACAAAACATTTATATATTTTAATCCCTGTAGACTTTTTACATAATTTGTCATGATTTAAATTTGATAGAAAGAGTACAACAACTGCCCTTAATTACATTGTTGAATTTGTTCATTTTTTCTTCTTGAATGGTGTTTATTTAGAACAAATCCTTGCATAGTTGTTTACCCTTACATTAGATGGTCGTGCGAAGCAATGGTGCTACTCTCTACCCATTTCTTATATCACATTGTTCGATCACTTGGTTAATGAGCTTCATCGATTTTTTAATAAATATGAATATCAGAATCTTATTGATGAAATTGATCAACTTAGAATGTCATTGACTGAATCTCTTGAGCATTTTGTTGACTGGTTCCTTCACCTTTTTATCAATTCCCAGATGAGGATGCGGAGTGGCAGTTCTTGGATGAGAATTGTTTATTCTTAGTATAGATGTCAAGGAAATATTTGAATCAAATCCCCCTGATCAGGGAGAACTTCAACATTCGATGGAAGAACTAGATATGCTCTGTGTTCCATGTCTTCCTCCCTTTAATGTTCCATATGTTGGACCTAGATGAATCATTGAATCATAAGACCATCTTGTGAACTAAGAACTTATATTTATTTCACATCTCTCCCATGATGATGATTCATCTGACCTCATCAATCAACCATCTACAAATATTGATATTCACCCCATTAATCTTTCACCCGTTAATCAAGATAAACCTTTAGATGATCATGGCCCCAACAATTTTCTTCTCTCTAAGTTATATGATAATGGTCATTCAAGTAATCTAGATGAATATTTGTTCCTACATGAATATTTTGTTTGATAGGAGTTTCAAAAGGAGACTAGCACAATTATCGAAGATTTTCTTTCAGGTATACCCCCTTTTGATCAAGAAGATGACATGCTTATGATTGAATACTTTTTTGTAGTCTTGAATGCCTATCTTCTGTTGAATCTCATGAGTTAAATATTGAATCATCTTTTGATAAGCAGTTGACCATGTTTTCTCACAATTCAAAGTTAATTCAAGTGAGTAGGGCACTTCAACCAAGGTTGATGGTTATGTCAGGTTCCTGGCACCATGAATGTATCCATGATTTTGGTCAGTTCATGATTCATTTTTATAATTTTATCTTTTGTGTCATCACATGGGATGTTGACTCCTCCTTGAGGGATTATTTTTTTCTTCACGTAAAAATTTTCAACCCCCAGGGAAGGAGATTTAGTTTGACCATTGAAATTCCACCTCCTCATCCCATTTTAACCAAATCCCTAATCTATAATGTATAAACAGAGAAGAATCTTAGTGAATCTCTTACATCATCCATGAAACAATATTACATGCACGACAAATTAGGTTGTGGTCAACTTGATGACATGAGTTATGACATGGATTTGTCCTCATGCAATATTTCTTATATGTATTTCCCTAAAGGTTGTGTCCATGATCCTGTTGTAGATTCATTAGAAGAATATTTTCGATCTAGGCCCATGTCTCATGGACTGTAGTTGGATTCTATTTTCTGAGCAATGTATGGTTATAGGCCCATTGATTATTATTGTTGTGAAGTTCCTCATTTCATAGAGTAGTCGAGTTTAATGCACCATTGTGGTTACACTTCCTATTTCCATCAGTCAGTGCAGGTGTTTGCACAATTTCTCTTATTCACTACACTGCTTTTTGTTTTCAATTTTCATAGTCATATCTTGTGGTCTAAAGGTTGGGAGAAACTTCTATGGCTGCATTGGAAGTTCCACTTTACATGATCCGACCTTGAATTATTTAGTTTAGGCTAGGCTAGGTTGCATGTAGTCAAATTCATTTCATTGTTCTTCTCTTTTTGATGTTGTGATTGTATTCTTTTGGTTTAATTTGTCCTTGAATAAGTTAGTTTTGAGCTTCGAGACAATTTGGTTAATATTTTGTGGAAGGCAAGTTGTAGCAGCACACACCCCTTTTCCTATGTGTCACCATCTTCCTTGATTTAGTTTACATCTTTCAAATCAATGTTTTTTTGATGGAAAGTACAATCCTTCCACTGGGAAGCTATAAAAAAACACTAAGAAAACCATGAAACCTGTATCTATTTAGGATTCTTATTCCTGCACTCAGACTTGTTATGAATACTGTGCTATTTCTTATCTATCTGTGTAGAATAAGATAAGGGTAAAATTTTTAGGGATCAAAGCATTAGAGGTCTAAAACTTGTCTCTTAAGGAATAACCTCTTATTCTCTCAATAAGTCAGGATCCCTCTTTTGCCTGTTCAAAATAATAAGTACCTATGAACAATCATATGAAATAAAAAGAAAATAATAAAAGGGTGAAAGAATAGAAAGGCTTACTGCGTAGGGAGGTGAAGCAAGCAACTTCATTGGGGTATTGTCCAAGCTCACTAGCTGTGAAGCAATATTTGTGTTCCTGAAGTGACTTCATTGGGGTACTGTCCAGGCTTGTTCGCAGCGGAGCAACACCATATATTTAAAACTTACATTGATTATTTTAATTCACCATACTATATTACCCTTACTTACATCGACATGATATAGATATAACTTGTTATATATGTTGTGTTATGTGAAGTAATGGAATAGGGAAGACTATATCTTTAACCGGGTAGAGTGGGGAGCTGAAGGTAAATCATTGAATGAATCAATAATTCCTAGAGAAATGAGACTTTATGCTTACAATGAACCACTTCAGAGAGGTTGCGCTTGTCCCAATTTGTCGCCAACACTTTTTTTGTGAAAAAAACCCTCCAAAATGTTTTACTATGTCGATTTTTGAGCCTATGCTAATTGTTGTTTCAAGCCCCTTTGTGTCATCATGCAGTTTTATTTGTTGTTTCTAAGTTTTCTCCTAGTTTCACATCCTCCCAAGTCAATATATCTCAAGTGTTGTCACTGAACCATAAGAAGTGTTTGAGCAGGGAAAATTTTAAGGATGGAAATTTATATTAAAGTTTAGGAACCTTGGCGAATCTCACTAGCCCATGATATGAAATTTGTAAAATATTTGGCAATATTTCCCTAAATATATTCAAATTTCTAATAATTTTATATAGTCTCTATATAAATGTTTGACAAATTTTAAGGTAAAAAGTTTTATACCATAAAATTTGGGTGAAACTTTTCTAAAAAAAAGGAAATTAACGAATGTTTTTTTTTGAAAAAAATTAGCCCACCTACAAATATTAACCCCTAAAATTTTCCTTGTGTTTGAGTTAGTATGTTTATGGTTAGGTGAACTCACAATCTTTCTTGACTTAGAAACTTGCCTTCTTGCCATGCACACAATAAAAAATCACACAAAAGTGGAAAAAGAAACAAAAAAAGCAATAAAATCACTCATAAAATCCAAAAGCCCACTTTGAGTTGATGAAGGCATGCTCTTGAGGTGAGTACACTCTTTCGGGTTGAAGAAGTGTGCCCTACTTGAGCCCATTCATTCAGCCTAAGAAAGTGCACGCTATCTAGGCGCACTCCTTTGTGTCAAATACACTCGCCCTGTTCAGTTGCATGCATGAGCCAACTTGTTGTATGAGGGCACACTCCTAGAAAATAGGAGCCCCCTTAACTCCTCTTAACTAACCCTCTCATGCACCGACAAGTGGCACTCATGCATGAATCAAATTTTCATGCTAATTTATTTAAATAAACTTAGTTAATAATTCTTTCCATAATCATTTCATTTGAGTTGAGTGCACAACTAGGAAATCAAGAAGGCCTTCATCAACCAGTGCAACAAGTAAGTTTGCATGCTCAATAATTTCATTTCTTTTCATCATTTCATTGCCAAATATTTATTTTCTTGCTATTTATCACTTGTTTTGCAGTTTTGTTTCTTGGCATTTTTGTTGAATCTTCATCTTGCAAGTGTTAATCCATTGTCACATGCAAGAGACTTTTCACATTATTGAAACCCTTCATTTTCCACCATGAATGCAACAACAACTTTAAATCCTTGAAGATAATTCTCCTCCTCATATTACAATCAAATCCTATTGATTGAACCTTTTTCTAAGCTCTTTACAAGAAGAGCGCACTTCTTGAGTTTGAAGCTCCTTCTTCCTCGAAAATTGTTCCTTGTGTGATCATGCTATATTCATGAGTGCATAGGTGCATCGTGAAAGCATGAAGCCTTTCCATTCAACCCTTCTGTTAGTGTCGCTTAGTTTTTCCTATCATCAATGATCAAATATGTTTTTACCAAGTTTTGTTATGGGTCTCAAAGTCAAATTTTATCATGTCACTAGGTTTTCAAAATACAATTTGGTCAATGGTTAGTGTCTCTAGGGTTATTTCTACTCTCTCAAGAATTTCACATGCCAGTCACTTTCATCACTCATCTAAGTGTATCGTCATTAAGAGATTATCATCATCATGTCAGTAATCACAATCATGATTTCATTCAGTTGAGTGTATCCATTAGGTCATTAGGGTTTCAAGCTCACGAAAGCCTTCATTTCATGCATAAAATCCGGCAAAGGAGGAGTGGTAATAAGAAAGTCTCTACAATAAAATTTTGAATTCAAATGTAATTTTATGTTTCTATATGTAATAAGTACTTCAAAGTTCCAAAAGATGTAGTTCAGAGTTCCAAAAAGATCCAATGTTTCAAAAAAGCCAATAAAGTTACAAAGGTCAAATTTCAAATGTTATAAAGTGTCAAAGTTCTAAATTTGAGTTTAAGATGGTAAGACGAGTTGTTTTTAACTCATTTTCACTCTTAAAAAATTGCAAGATCTCTCCAGTCATCATCGTGCAAAATCAGAAAGGAGAAAAATTTGTGAAATTCGAGGGTTTTGTTGCATTTTTGGAGAAGTGCGACCCTTCTGAGAAAGTGCAACCTTTCCTGCAACCCCTCTACAAAAATTCCTATTTTGGTGCATGCTCATGCGACCTTTTTGCTAACTGGCGCAACCCTTCTAGTTCTGGCAGGACCCTTCTGGTTCTAGTGCGACCCATTTGGTCTAGTAACTTTTTGAGCATTGAATGGTGGAAAACTCTAGATTTTTGTGATCTATTAATGTTACTTTAGGTTTCTTAGTTTTCTTTTGCCTCACTTTATGAGGAAATTTGTAACTAATGAGGAGATATGCTCTCCTAAACTTTAGCCTAAATTGTGGAAACAGTCTCAACTATCCTAGTTTTTAGGTGAGGACTCATCAAATCCATTTATGATGAACCTTGAATGGAATTTTCAACCTGATGAGATGTCATATGTTGTATTTTCCTATATAAGATGGAAGAGAATCATTTTCCAGAGGCTGGACATTTGAGGAGAGAACTATTAATTTGACATTTCTGGGATTCAAAGGACACAGTGTACAACTATTATCTAGGAATTCATGTGCAGTACGTTTGTGTAGCCCTCTCTAGTTTATGTAGGAATTCATGTCTAGCCCTCTCTAGTTTGGTAGGGCTAGCTACCAAATTAAAATCTTGGTCTGTGGTTACCTTTGTCGATTCCTCTCAGCCTAGGACATTGTGGGGGATAAAATTTTGGCATTGTTGCCGGGGAAACAACTGTTATATCATTCTTGGTAATTAGTTCTATTAGTGCTTTCAAGGCTAGTTCTGTGGGTGACATATTCTAGTATCAAAAAGGTTGATTTAAGAAACCACACCAAGTTCAAGGTGTAAAAAATCTGGCTCCTAAAATATACACGAGGTCAAATCTTGACCGAAATCCACCTACTATTGTTGATGATCTAGAGAAATTGCTTAAGAAACTCAAAACTCCTATTCCTAAAAGTGAACCTAGAAAATTGGTAAAAACAACATCTCTACCTGATCAAATATTGATTGTTGAAGATATTTATTTTGATATTTAGTTTGAGAACTTTTTGTTTTTATCTAATCTAAGTCTTCCCTTTCAGAAGTGGTTTTTGACCCTATTAAGTTTGATTCCTACCTCCCTTATGCTAAATCTCTCTTTTCCAAAACGGATCATGAGTTGTGGTTAAATTTTGATAAACTTCAAAGCCTAGCAGACCAACTTCAAATCAATACCAAGAAATATTACATTCAATATCAACTTGAAAGCCTAGCTACTGCTTCATTCTCTACTTCATCTCTAAGCACATCAACTACATCATCTGTCATTGTTAGTTTACCACTATCTCTGTTAGTGTCATCATCTCCATCAACACAACCTATTGTAATACCTACACAACCCATCGTAGTACATCTACTACCTCCTCCAGTAGTCATGGAATGATTTTCTCCTTTACTATTACCTGGTCAACTTGTTGCCCTAGCTCAGAACTATGGTCAAAGACTCCCTCTTTTTGATGGAACATCAGAGATCATAGCACGTCAACATGTTAACAAACTGATTTATTTTATTGACCTTGAAGAGGTTGATGAAGAGGATGCAAAGATGAGAATCATAGCCCATAATATTTCTAGGGATGTGAAGAAGAGGTTCTGCAGTTTGGCAACCAATTCCATCAACAGTTCCCTGTGGTTGATAGAGTTATTCTTAGACCGGTGGTAGGAGAAGAAAAATCCATTACAAATTTTGGTTGAGTAAAGTGCTATGAAAAGAAATCCAAATGAGACAGTGCATGAGTTTACAACAAGGTTCAATCTGGTTTATAATTCCATTCCTAATGTTATCAAACTCCCCCTGGTTCAGCCCTCCTCCACTGCCCTGATGCCTTTGATCAAGGCATGGCATATCAGCTTAGGGAGAGAGATCCTGCAACTTTGGATTAAAACAATGGAAAGGATGATGGATAGAATGACTTTTGCTGATAGAAAAGCAAAGCCTTCGATAAGGAATCTGAAATACAGGGGCTAGCAACAATCATAGTTTCGAAATAAGAAAAAGGAACTGAAAAGTCAGTATCGTCAAGGACAAATCAAAACATCATTTTAGAAAAACTACACACAAGGCTCAGAATATGATGAAGAAGAAATTGTTGAGACTAATCATTTCTTTGAGGAAGATGAATCGCCTACCTTTCTGACTTAGGAAGATTAGTTTTCTCAAGAATAAATAACACCAAGTGATCAACAACTTGTCCTTGCCAATGATGATTCACGGGCAATGCAGATCGGAGAGTATCAAAGGGGATATCAGAGTTCCCTCAATCATTTGAAAAAATAATACAACTTGAGGAGTAGAAATGTCCCTGTCACATTACATTAGAAAAGGTAGAATGTTCATAAAGATACACTGGATAAAGAAGTAGATCCTGCAGATCAAAATAGAGAAAAATATATTTTCATTCTGAGTCAGGATAAGAATAATGAAGCTTCTACTAGCAATGTGAGGAAGGACAAGGAGGTTCAAACCAAAAGTCAGAAAAAGGAATTTTAAGCCAAAGGACAGCCTAAAAGGAAGGACACTGCAACAAAAGAGGTAGACAAACAATCCAATCTATTTAGCTTAGAGAATGAAAATTCCAAATTGAAGGTTTCTAGTCCTCTAACTGAACTAGTCAAAAATGAAAAGTACAAATTCCATATTACTAAGATGTTGAAGGTAGATCAAATGTCAGATACTGTCAATGTTGTTGATGACGAGCCTGCAATTTTATTTGGTCCAGCTATAGCGGGAAGTCTTGAGGATAATGAAATACCCCCTTTCTATCTTAGTTTGAAACTCCATGAATTTATACTCCATAATGCCATGTTAGACTTCGGTGCCTCACATAACATGATGCCAAAATTTATTATGGACAAACTAGGACTAGGTATTACTCGACCTTACCATGACTTGTATTCTTTTGATTCGGGGAGAGTCAAATTCCTTGGCCATATCAAAGATCTAGTAGTGTCCCTCGACCAAATCCCAACAAAAAATGTATTTATGGATGCAGTGGTCACTGATATACCTCCATAGTTTGACATGTTGCTTTCACAATCTTGGGGGGAAAATATGAAAGGAACCTTGCAACTTAATTTTACATATGCTACTATACCAATATTTGGGCATTTTAGAAAACTATAATGGGAGAAGAAGATGAAATTCATGATTAATAAAAAACACAAACCAAATAATCACCCTATCCACGCTGTACATGTCGATCTAGAGTCTTTCATTTTGTATAGTGATTTGAATCTAGCTGATGATGATAGTCAAATTGTTTAGATTTCAGAAATTTAGGATGTCATAAATAGTGTACATGAAGATTTGATTGCAGAAAAAAAGGAAAATAATGTAGAAAGTTTGCAGCCAGAAAATTCACTCGAAGAGATTGTTGGATCAGTGCCAGAAACTCAGATTGTTGAGAGAGTAAGTCATCCTCCAAAAAATCAGAAATATCAGTCTTCCAAAATTATGTTTCTTGATGAAGAATAAGGTCTTTGGACCATTGAGTTTGATGGTGCATTGGGGAAGGAAGGAGCTAGAATCGACACGTGGATTTATGGCCCCTTGCATCAGTCATGTAAAATTCCTCGAAAAGTAAGATTAGGTTCTTATAAATTGGATTTTGATTGCTCAAATAATGAAGTGGAGTACGAAGCACTGATTACTGGCCTTAAAATTTTGAAAAAACTGGGAGCAAAGATAATTTCAGTTTATGGCAACTTCAAGTTAATAATTAAACTAGTAAAAGGGGAGTACCAGTTCAAGCATCCAATGATGCGAGCTTATAGAAATGTTTTCCTTGACATTCTTAAGACTTTTTCATAATATACTTTATCTTTGATCCCTAGAACTCAGAATATGATGGATTATTCTCTCGCTACTGCAACAAGTATGGTTAAGATTTCTACCCATTCAGGTAAGAAGTATTCAATTCATGTCAAGCACGACCCAACTGTCCCTGACAATTTGAGATATTGACAGGTGTTTTGGGATGACAAAAAAATCAATAACTTTTTGTAGATGGAGGATGAATTTCTAAACTCTCATATTGATGATACATGTGATGAAGATGACCAAGAAATTGAAGCAATAGAGGTTGAAGTGTGGGAGTTGAAAGAAATAACATTCCACAAGGTCTTTTACCTTTGGAAGAGTTATTTGATCGTGATGATGTTGCTATAAAGCCCACCATGGTTGAAGATGTAAACATTGGTACAAAAGATAAGCCCAAGATGGTAAAATTATCAAAGTCTCTATCTCCTGAGATCAAAATTAAGTACATTTCTTTCTTGACAGAGTTTTCTGATGTATTTTCTTGGGACTATTCAGATTAAAAGGAGTATGATTAAAACATCATTCAACACACTATATCGGTCAAACCTGATCAAAAGCCATTTTTCCAGAAGCTAAGGAGGATTAATCCTAAGTTGCTTCCATCCATCGAAAAATAGGTAAATAGGCTTTATAAATCTGGTATTATAGTTCCTATTTGTTTTTCTGAATGGATGTCAAATCTTGTGCCGGTGAGAAAGAAGACCAGGGGGATTCGTCTTTGTATCGATTTTAGAAATTTGAACAAATTGTCCTTAAAGTACAATTATCCCCAGCCGAACATGGACCATATCCTACAAACGGTAGTTGGATCTTCTAGAATTTCATTTCTTGATGGATACTCGGGCTACAACCAAATTTTAGTGCACAAGGATGATCAGCTGAAAATAATCTTTACAACAACATGGGGTACATTTATGTATGCCAAAATTCCATTTGGATTAAAAAATGCAGGAGCAAAATTCTAGCGGGCTATGGACATTGCTTTCACGAATGAAAATGATGTTTTTCTAGTTATTTATTTAGATGATCTCACAATTTTTTTCTATATATGATGAGGAACACTTACATGATCTAAGAATTATATTTTAGAGATGCAAAAAATTTGGCATTTCGTTGAATCCTAAAAAGAGGCTTTTCATCACGGAGGAAGGTAAGTTGTTGGGGCATATCATTTCCAAGGATGGTATCCGGATTGACCCTACAAGAGTTTAATCCATTCAACATTTAGATTTTCCAAGGAACAAAAAATAAATTCAATCATTCAACTGGAAAATTAACTTCTTAAGGAGATTCATCCCAAACCTTGCTAGACATTTGAGAGAGATGACAAACATGCTGAAAAAGGACAGCGAGGTAAGATGGTTTGAAGATGCCAAGAAGTCTTTCAATGTAATCAAATCTTCATTATCTACCGCTCCGACTTTAATCAGTCTCGACTATACTTTAGATTTTATCATATTTTTGTTCACATTGGAGCATATTTTAGCAACTGTCTTGATGCAAAAGAAAGATCATAAAAATGAACAACCCATAGCATTTTTGAGTCACACAATAAGGGATGCAACACTAAAATAAAACATTATTGAGAAGCAGGCATTGGCTTTGGTAAAAGCGCTTAAATTCTTCTGAGTATATATTCTGCATTCTCATACTATAACTTATGTTCCAACAATAGCAGTAAAGGAAATCCTTATGTAGACTGATCTACAAGGATGGAGAGGAAAATGGATAGCAGCAATGCTAGAATACAATCTGGAAATAAAGCCAACAAAGCTCATTAAGGGACAGGGTTTGGC
The DNA here is from genome assembly GCA_000404065.3 of Pinus taeda. Taxonomy (NCBI): domain Eukaryota; kingdom Viridiplantae; phylum Streptophyta; class Pinopsida; order Pinales; family Pinaceae; genus Pinus; species Pinus taeda. The sequence goes on from APFE031100820.1 coordinate 15,109, forward strand.
CAAGCTCATGGTTGAATCTAATTTGCATGTGTTAGCTATCAATCTGATTGCAACCCTCTCTGAAGAAGAAGCAAAAGATTCATAGGTAAAAGTGTCAGATATGTTCACTTCATCTCCATGGTACTCCGACATAGTTTATATATTGTAATATTTAAGTGCCGAAAGGTAGAAGTATATCATTAAAACTGAAAGCTTCAAAATATTGCATTCTTGATGGTGTTTTGTTTTGGAAAGATCTGGGTAGTGTATTGCTGAATTGTCTTGCTGAAAATGAAGCTAAGGATGTAATGACTAATTGCCACAACGAATATTGTGGTGGCCACCTCTTTTGGAAAACCACAACCAACAAAATCTTGAGGGATGGGATTTATAGGCCTACTCTGTTTTCAGATGTGTACAAAACACTAATGAGATGCCGTGAGTGCCATATTTTTCAAGGGAAAAGAAAACTTTTTCCATTGCCTTTGCAGCCAGTTTCAGTCTCAGCTCCATTTTAGTAGTGGGGTTTTGATTTTGTTGGAGAAATAAATCCTTCATCATCTGCATAACACAAGTGGATATTGACAGCCACAGACTACTTTATGAAATGGATTGAAGCAATTCCAACCAAGAAAGCTACTGATTCTGTTGTCATTCATTTTATTGAAACTAATATATTGTATAGATTTGGTTGGCCATAGAAAATAATCATTGACAATGATGTTGCTTTCAAATCCAAGAATATGGAAGAGTTTTGTGAGAAGTACCATATTACATTGGGGTATTCAACCACTTATTAACCACAAGGGAATGGGCTGGCTGAATCCTCTAATAAATCTCTTATCAACATCATTAAGGATGTTCTGGAGGTCAATAAAAATAACTGGCACAAAAAGATCATTAATCCTTTATGGGAGGACAAAGTCAGTACTGAAAAATCCATAGGCATGTCTCCTTTTCAGTTGGTGTATGGGGCTGATACTGTTTTTCCTTCATCCCTTATTGTTCCAGTCATGAAACTTCTGCAGGAAGTGAGCAACGAACTGAATGATGTGCAATGGAGGATAAGTCAAATAATCCATTTACAACAAACTAGGGAATAACTATTTCAAAATACTTCTAAGCTCCAGGAAAGGATTAAAAATATTTATGACCACAAGACCAAAGAAGACAATTTCAACATGGGTGATGTGGTTCTTCCTTGGGATGCACAGAATGAAGAGAAGGGAAAACAAGACAAGTTTGAAAACCTATGGAAGGGATCATACAAAATCTCATCCTTCAGGGGGAAGAATGATTATGCGTCGAAAGAAATGAATGGCCAAAGTTATTCAGGTGGAGCAATCAATGATAGGCTTCTAAAGCCCTACTACATCCGAAGAAACTTCTGGAAATTTTCATGCTCACTGTATATACTAGTTTACATTTCATGTCAAAGTTTGTAGTGGCTATTTTAGGAGTTTGAAGCCCGAGGAGAAGGCAATAAGGCTTCTTGATTAGCTATTGGTTTAAAGTTTATGTTTTCTTTGTTTATTATTATTAAAGGTTAGTCGGATAGTTTTCAGATTCAATTTAGTCTTTGCATTTTGACTCCATGCCCAATGAATAAGGCTACTTGGTCTATGTTGTTCTTGACACCTCCAAGGAGTTGCCATCCCCAACTAGAGCCAATGTTAGTGTCAGTTAGTTCTTTCTATCACCAGTGATCAAATATAATTTTACCAAGTTTTTTTAGGGGTCTCAAAGTCAAATTTTATCATGTCACTAGGTTTTTAGAATAAAATTTGGTCACTGGTTAGTGTGTCCAGGGTTATTTCTCCTCTCTCAAGAATTTCACATGCTGGTCACTTTCATCACTGAGCTAAGTGTATCATAATTAAGAGACTATCATCATCATGTTAGTCATCACCATAATGATTTCAATCAGTTGAGTGTCTCCATTAGGTCATTAGGGTTTCAAGGTCACTAAAACCTTCATTTCATGCATAAAATCCGGCAAAGGAGGAGTGGTAATAAGCAAGTATCTTCAATAAAATTTTGATTTCAAATGTAATTTTATGTTTTTATATGTAATAAATACTTCAAAGTTCCAAAGGTTGTAGTTCAGAGTTCCAAAAAGATCCAATGTTTCAAAAAAACCAATAAAGTTACAAAGGTTAAATTTCAAAGGTTATAAAGTGTCAAAGTTCCAAATTTGAGTTTAAAAGGGTAAGATGAGTTGTTTTAACTCATTTACACTCTTAAAAAATCTCAAGTTCTCTCCATTCATCATTGTGCAAACTCATAAAGTAGAAAAATTTGTGAAAATCAAGGGTTTTGTTGCATTTTGGGAAAAGTGTGACTCTTTTGAGAAAGTGTGACCTTTCGTGTGACCCTTCTATAAAAGTTCCTACTTTGGTGCATGTTGGTGCGACCTTTTTGCTGACTTGCGCAACCCTTATGGTTCTGCTACGACCCATCTGTTATAGTAACGTTCTGAGGATGAATGATGGAAAATTCGAGATTTTGTGGTCTATTAATATTACTTTAGGTTTCCTAGTTGGTTTTTGCCTCACTTTATGAGGAAATTTGTAATTAATAAGGAGATATGCTCTCCTAGACTTTAGCCTAAATTGTGGAAATTGTCTAAACTATCCTAGTTTTTAGGTGAGGAATCATCAAATCCATTAATGATGAACCTTGAATAGAATTTTCGATGTGATGATATGTCATATGTTGTATTTTCCTATATAATATTGAAGAGAATCATTTTCTAGAGGTTGGACATTTGAGGAGAGAACTATTGATTTGACATTTTTGGAATTCAATTGCAGAATTGAGGCTTCTGTGATCCATCATATTTATAAGAAGATTTCAGCGTAAATCACATTAGGTAAGACATTTGCCGACGCGTTTCGAACCAACCAGTGTGGTTCATCGTCAGGACAAGTTGAAGAAATAGATCTAGCTCAACATGTTAAATAGTCAGACCAGAGATTCCAACGGCTAAATTTAACGGCTAAATTTGACTAAATGACCCAGGTCAAAATTAATTAAATATTATTAATATTATAATATTATTATTGTTATTATTAATATTGTTAATATTATTATTATTAATTTATAATTTAAATTAGTAAAAAATGTAAA
>APFE031100820.1:44831-103283 GCA_000404065.3 Pinus taeda
GAGTCATGCTAGAGCTTTCAGGTTCCTTACTAGGTGTTTGCATTTTATTTTCTCGGGGCATCAGTTACCGATAATAATTCTCTACTAGCCCTTTGAATTCCTTCAAAATAAAATTTCAAACCAATCTTAAACAAAAATTTAAAAAATTCTACACACCTTTTTTTTCCTTGTAGGAGCTCGATATTGCCTATGATGTATCTCTGTACTTTCAGAACATCCAGTTCTAAAATTCGGCCCTATGGTAGCCCTCTGTGTCCTCTTTCAATGCCACCAGTCTAACCCCAATTGGATTCTCCAATGAAGGGTTATGCCAAATCTCCTCCAGTGACCTGATTATAGACCTTTTCCGAAGAGCGAACTTGTATGAAGTGCCACGTGTCACTATTTGGACCTCTGGCCTTGAACAATAGCTAGAAGAAACTACAGGCCGTCCTCTTTCTGTACCGTTTTTGCGAAATTTCAATCCAATTCTCAGAGACAAAGTTATGACGATTTTCCCCAGGTCACCTGTTTGGAATGTAATTCAGGAATCTGCAAAAGACCAACTTACTCAGATCATATCTCCGCAAATATACCGCAAAAATCTCTGAAATTCGGACCTAAGTTGTAGCGTGATGTCTTCTCAAATGGGTTTTTTTTTCCGACTTCTGAAACGTCACAGAAAAAAGTTATAGTGCAAATTCCACGATGACCTATTTGGAGCAGCGAAACCCTAGAACCTGGCTCTGATACCAAATGTTATGAAACCAGCTCAAGAAAAGATAGAAAAGATAGATCAACGCCTTAGAATTCAGCCTCTTCGAGGGGGCAACCTCCTTTACATTACATAAGATGAACAATTCTTGATGTACAAATGACAAAACCCTTTCTATTATAGAGTCTAAGGAGTCAACAATTAACCCAGCCGACCTAACAATAATAATACAAAGCCACAAAAATAACAATAGAGGGATTCTATGGGGCACAGTAATAACAATATGGGGGCAATAGGGGCACAACAATATTAATAAGGGGTACACCTACCATAGTAATGGGGTAATCACTAGTATTATAGGGAACCAACATTCCATCACATCAAACCTCATCTGAATATAGTGTTTTCTTACCTTGCTCTCCTTTGTGGATTGGATTTATTGATAAATACTCTATGTCCATTTCTTCAAGTGGGTTGAGAGCCTGAGTTTTGGGTTTTAGCTTATAAATGTGACCAAAATAACTACTTGTAATTATCTTCATTAGTAGTCCCTACCCGTAGAAATAACAAGCATGCACTTCATAGATGAAGAGAAATTATGCTTTTTTAAAATTTGTATTTATAAATGTACAACCTAGGTCTTCTTCTTACATTAGATTTTGGATATTCTTGGCTGTGTTTTCTTGTTGTCATCAAGCTTTGCAGAAAATATACTGCTCATCATCCTCAGAATTAGCAATACCATCATAGAAGTTGGTTCTGAAACCACTGTAGCCTGCAACAGTCAAGAGTACATGACGGTTATGCACCAATGGCATCATAGAAAAGCAATCCACAACCATACGAATTTCACACCAGCAACAAGATGTTGCAACAATTTAATAAGTTAATCAAAGCTTGCATTCTAGAGAACTCTGGATCTGAGCTGGATCATGGTAAATATCGTCTTTGAAATTGACATGGAAGTGTAGAAGAACAAAATATTCTCCTATAGGAAGATGTGAGGTCTCCAGATCTAGATCATGCTTTTCAAATTCCTCCAGAATCCCCCACATATATCTCGACCTTCTTTGGCTGGTAATTATGATAATTTCTTCCCTGTCATAAATTTCCACGGCTACCTTCAGTTCTACGTTCATGTCTATTTTTTGTCCAGATTGGATTTCCAGCAGACGGTCTCTCTTTCTCTTCAGTTAATGGAGATCCTCCTCGAGCTTTCTAATGTAATTAATGGCTTCCTCATACAATCCACATCTATTAAGCTGTATGAAGAATTAAAATATATAATTTAGGCCTATAAAAATCTTAAAACAATCACATGCGATGTTATAGTTTGATATAGATACAATATGAGTCATGGAAGGCATCTAATGTTATAATTACCTTGGGAGGAGTAGTGGGCAAGAGAGATGCCAGTTGTGTACACAAGTATTTCATTTTTTCATATGTCACTATTTTGCGACTATTTGGATTTTTTTGGTCTTAACATTCATCATTTGATCCACATCTCGCCATGCTATTTAAATAGGAAATAAAAACATTCAGTCAAGGTTTGTGTGGCCACCAATTCGGGCTGTCCCAGTTGCCACGACTGATGCCTTCTCTAGAAATGCCACAATGGTAACACCATGCAGTCTTCCCAGTGCTTGTTCTCTGTGGAGACAGAAAAGGGCCATCATTTGGGCTGCCTTGCCACGATGGGCAGACCATGTAGGCTACTCCAGTGTTGATTCATGGACATGGCTTATGATTGAGAGAGCTAGGCCACCATTTGGACTAGCCTTCAATTGCGGGGAATGAACACTTTTATGGGTAATGCCACAATGGTCAGACCATGCAAGTTTTCCTGGCACCACTTCTATTTATTTTCTTCTGAATAATTGATGAGCTAATGTGGTTGAATGTCTGTGTCCAAAATGATGAAGAAAGTGATACTTGTACGTTGCAAAATATCCATCAGCTTTACATGAGATGCTCAAAAATTTTGAAGACATAGTGTTGTTGTAGCAAGCATGTTTTTTCATACAAAATAGAGATACGACCATTAGAATATGGGATGGATCATGCTGGAAAGGAAGGCGGGGGTTTCAAAATCTAGAGGATAAGAGTTTTGTAGAATTGGACAGTCTAAATAACATACATATGCATAACTAGCTTAGGGATACGGGGAGAGATTTTATTGAGGATTCAAGTTTGCCACGTCGTCTTTGGCGTTGGACATAGAAAGTAATCGACGATTTATCGTCGCTATCCATTCCTATCCATTCCTTTTGTACATTATTCGATAAAAATCTGGGTTCAGTTTCTGGTTAGTTAATAGTTATTGCATATCATTTTTTAGAATCAACAAATAAGAACCGCTTCCTATACGATTATTGCGTATACTGCATTAATATACAAAAAATATGGTTGCTTCTCCTGCCTTAGCCTCTGCTGGCTCTGCCCTAGCTGCTGGCATTGCGAGGTGTGAGAAACGAGCCGCTCTATGTAATAGAAGTGCTCAGATTCACATATTTGAAACATTCAGTGGGACGGGTAGGATTCGCTATACTGTGATTTGATGGATTAGTATCAGTATCAATAGGTGTTGGTCCTCTGCGTGAACCTAGTTCAAGGTAAATTCCTTTATGTTATATGCTTCCTTTGTCCATGATGCTGTTACTGGCTGTGCCCCTGCCTTTCCCACAAGGGCAACCATGCTTCTATCTCTGAAGGTGCTTGTGCTCTCTTTGTTGCCCCTTTGCAGGCCTCATCCCATTACTTGGTAATACGCCTTGCTGTGGATCATCAGTGGTCCCTTCCTCTTATGCAATTCACACATGAAACAATTGCCAGAAAAAATCTGTGATCTCGAGTAACTAAAGGCCTTGGTATTAACTATCTGTAGCATTTCTTGCAATGGATTAACTATTTGGAGTGTTTCTTGCAACAGATTAACTATATGGCTGGGAAAAATAAAGACGTTGAGTCACAAGCCAAACTCGTTGTGTGGTTGGGAAACCGAGTAGTAACTGCTCTCCAATATTCAAATTCAAATCAATGGACAGTAATAACTCAATCATCTAACAAAATATCCAATGGCACAGATTACGACACGAAGGCAGTTGGGAAAGTTATTTTCAGAGGGGAACACCTTATGGCATAAAAAGAAGGGAATAAATCACATAAAAGAAAATAAAAAGGGGAAAGTGTAGGAAAGAAGACCCCTACGAAGATAGAGAATGGGTCCAACAACTATTAATCTTCCATCCATTGTCCCTATTCAACGACCTAGACCTCCTCTCAATTTCAATGTCTTCCCTAAATTTTCGATGATGGAAATGATCAATCTTGGCAATGACTTAGGACTCTTCAGTACACGTGGTGTTTTTTATTCTTAGCAAATTCTTCCAAAGCTGATGAGCGAGTGATACATTGTTTGATATCAGCTGCATGTTTGTGAATCCTCTATTTTATGGTGCGACTAGTTTCTCCAATGTATGGAATTCCAAAGGAACACAAGATTACATAAATTCCTTTCATATTTTTGGGGTCCACATGGAATTCGTCGAATATTAGGGAGATTTGAATGGTGTTTAGGGGTGGTTTGAAACACATCAAACATATATTTTTGAATGTGGTTTCACCAAAAAATTTCTTTGAAACAATATGAATCATAAAAGCCTGAATTCAGAGATTGTAAATTTCTTGTTAACATATTCACCTCCAATATCTATTTCTTAAAATTTGTAGATGATGTCTATATTTATTTCTTGTAGGGATCTTGTATACCAAAAAAATGTCAAAATCTTCATACTTAAGTTTTAGGAAATAAGCTCAAGTGAACCACACAAATCACTATGAACAAGTTGCAAGGGGGTTCAAGCACGTTTTGTCAAATTGTCCCAATGATATTTTTTGAGAACATAAACCACAAAAAAGAGAGGAATATCAATAGCTATATTTTGATTACATAGCTGTGTGGATGGTCAAAAATGACCTCATCAACATGTAAGGGAGACCACTCAGTCAGAGCCTCAACTAAGATCTTATCTGTTTGGTGTAGTGGTTCCAACTGGTTCAATTGGGTCAAGTTACCCTCTCTCCTTCTCTGTTGGCTTATAGTATGTCTATTACTTGTCAATAGAAAAAAAGAAATCAAATCTTCCCTATTGCAAAGCTCATGCAAGAAAGTGATCTTTAAGTTGACTCTATGACTTAGCCAAACCAAAAATAAGTTTTTCCCCTATATGATGGGACTTCTAGGATGCAGTGGTTAAATCTGTTATCCTCCAGAAGATCCTAGGTTGAGGAGGATATCAATGAAGGTAACCTCAAACTAAGCTTTCAATTTGGTAGCTAGCCCTACCAAACCAAAGAGGGATCTCTCTATGAAATCACAGCCAAAAGTTGAATGGAATGTAAGAGAATATTAAGCTAGGTATGCTAGCCTCAGGCAGGTTGTGAGTTTTTAGGGTTTTGATGCTGGATTAGGGATGAAAACCAAATAGCTAGGTCAAAGTATCAAAGGGTTACAACAACAGATATATGGAGGAGCAAGGTAGCAATACTTTTGTGATGGATTTAGGGTTTCTCAGTGTATTGTAGGGTTTGAAAGAGTAAGAAGGTATTAATGAGCATGCGCGCCATGAATTCATTAGTTAGGAAAAAAAATACACAAAATGACTTTCCCATCAAAAAAAAGCTTACATGAAAATAATTTTGATTATAACCTTTATGGAAAATCACTAAAGAAATAAGGTATGGAAAGGAGAACTGTATATCATTCATATAAAACTATAACAGAGAAAAGACATCATCACAAACTCACTACACATGAATTCCTAGATAATAGCTGCAACTTCTCCTTTGATTTCCTAAATAAAGAGTTGAAGTGCAAGCTACAAGTGTTCCAACCTTTGATGTCCAACCCTCAAAATGACTAAGAAAATGATACATATAGACCAAAACAACATCTCCCTTCTCTCAGGGTTAAAATCCCTTAATGGTGGAGCAGTTACCAAAATATCTCTAACCATAACCTAATGACTAGGGAGGTTCACAAACTCTCCTCTTAATAGCAAAACGGATACATTTGACCATAAAAGACATTTATAAGCATGTATCTACTTCAAATTCACTCTAACCAACCTATTTACACCTCTTTACATCATTACAACATCAAAAATGAAAAATTTCATCAGTGGAGGTCGAATATAGACTAATTCAACTGAGGAGAGTGGCTTTTAGGTGAAAACACAATGAATTCAGGCAAAAGCGCAGCATGCTAGGAGAAAACGCAGTGAAATTGGTAGAAGTGAATTTTGGAGGACTTATCGAGGTCCAAATAAGGATATTAATGGCTCATTGGAACTCTATGGGTGTCTAGTTATCATTTGACTCATCAAGCAAGTCTTTTATACACTCCATGATAGAGAAAAATGCATTTTTCCAGGACTATGCCCATAAGTGTAGCAAAAATGAAGAAAAAACAAAGCGCCATCTTGCAAGACACTTTTGATTAACTTCATAAGCTCCAAATCCATATACGAAGGTACCATTGGAAATTGTAGGATGTCTAGTTATCAATAGAGTACTTATGCATGAAAAATGGCCTATGAAATACTGAGAAAAATGCATTCTCCCAAGGTCCCTCCAAAAGTGCATCAACTCTCCTGTAGTAACTGTATTTTGGGCCTTTAGCCGAAATCATAACACCTATGTATAAAATGAAGGATGTTGTTTTTCCTTTGTCTATGGTTGACAAAAATGTCTTTCACTTTTGTCAAGTTCATCTCCATTTGGTCGGAAAAATACTTTGAAGCAAAATTGCCCATATATGCAACAAATGATTTTTTAATATCCCTTTGACCTAGTGGAGGAGATGGCTCACTCTCTTGCCCTTTATGCCTCTTTACATATCTTGTACTTGGAATCCTGTATGATTCCTCTGATCAGTTTTTGTGGTCTCTGGATCCATTGTGAAACCCTAGCTCACTAGGAAGGGAGATTAGGGTTTAGTTTAGGAAAATATGGGTTTTGGCTCAATTTTAGGAATGGAGGGAGATGAAGGATTTTGAAGGTGTCTAAACTCTTGGGAAAATTTGGGGGGGTAGGCATAAATATTAGGGAATTTAGGGAGGTGGAATTTTAGGGAATGAGTGAGGGGAAGGGGTCCAAAAGGGCAAAACACAGACCTAGCCTAGGAAAGTGTAGTCTAGGCTAGGGTTTGTGGGAAAATGATGATATTGAGGGATAGGAATGAGGGGAAGTGTTTAGGAAGGTGTATAACAGGCGGGGGAAGGTGATTGAGCTATAAAATTAAGGATTTTCTCACCAATTTATCAAGGAGATTATGAAACCAAGAAAATGCAACCAAAACCCTAGAAAAGGGAATTGATCCTTCCAAGCATGAAATGAAGTGAAACAAGGTATAAGATGACCCACTTACTTGCAAATGATAGGTTGGAACCTGAAATTAATGAAGAAACCTCCTGTAATGATGATTTTGATGGTGAAATGATCAATTTTCATGATTTTAACCCTATGACCTAATGATGACACAACATCGAAATATGAGTTGAATGATGACCATGATGACTATGGGACTCTTTCAACAATGAATGACCTGACCTTGATGATTTCCATTGACCGTGGAGGTGAAAGGAGTAGTAATAACCTAACTATCCTAACCAGTGACCAATTTTTTATTTGATGACCTACTAAAACATAAAAATTTGACCTAGGGCTCTAACAAAAAATTTTGTAAGAGCATATTTTATCACTGGTGACTGACAGGACTGACAGATACTAACATTGGCTCCACCTGGGAATGGAAACTCCTTTAGGAGGTGTCAAGAACACCATAGACCAAGTAGCTCGATCCATTGGGCATGGATTAAAAAACAAAAAGACCAAAATCAAAATTAAAAACTAACTGACAAAATAAACTGACTTCACACACTAAAAAATATGTCTTAACTCTAAAACTGACTACTAACTGAAAAACTGAACTGGCTTGACTATAAAAAACATATTGACTAAACTTACTTTTGGAAACAGACCATCGAGATCTTAGGGCCTTCACTTTGGGCTATAATATATAATAATATATATAGCCCAAGTGAGGCCCTAAGATCTCGATGGTCGGTTTTACATAATATATATATTATATATATATATATGTATATATATATATATATATATATACAATAATGTGTAATTATCCCTCTAGTGCAACCAATCCAACAAATGGCTACTTACTTGAATCTTGCTCACACTTTCCTTGAGGAGGGAGAAGAAAAAAGAAAGTGGCAACTCATCTTTTCCACTGGATCCAATACATGTATTGACAAACTTGGAAAACTCTTCTTCTATTGATGACTGCAATAAAATCACTAGAGGATCATGGAAAGCATGCAATGTAAGATCTTATGGATGATTAAAAACAGTAAAACAAACCTTATTCCATAATGTTGGTTTGTCTATATGTTGAAACTGATTCCCATCAAACGGAATGATAAGGGTTGTTAGAGTAGGAGAGTGTGTGAATAAGATCAACATTTTGAGCATTTTTTCAACAACTTGCACTTTGGTTTGTTTTCAAAGTTATTTTGCAAAGGTGTTTTCAGTTTTTAAATTTCAGTGTGTAAGTCTCAACAATGGAGTTCTTCAGCTTATGACTCAGTTTTAAAAAGGGATCAATTCAATGCACAAGGCAATGATATGAAAATTCATAGATCTGCGGTTCTTGACATCGCCTAAAGGAGTTGCCATTCACAGATGGAGCTGATGTTGGCACTCTATAATTTTCATGCCAATTCATGAGCATATTGAGCTCATTTCATGGCATTCCCAATTTTAAGGATTTCATAGCTCATACTATTTTATTAGTAGCAGATTTTGGGTAAGGTTTCAATTGAACCAAAAGGCTTGTCATGACAATCAAGAGCATTGTCTTCATGGTGAAAAACTAGAGAATTACTTGAAAATAGAGGAGGCAAAGGTTGAAAACATATCTAAACTGTTGTTGATTTTAGTACCAAAGTTATTATGAATAGTGAAGGTGGTGAAAGACTTCCCCAAGTAGTAGAAGGACTTCTTTTCCTATACCTAACAAATAATTTTCAATTCAAGAATTAATCCTCATAAAACATATCACAACTCTTGATATTGGGACAGTGCAAACACCAGGTGAATCTAAGTCTGACTTTGAGATTGTTGATGGTGAATCTGAGAAACTAGGGTCTACTTATGTTAATAAGGAGGTCGTGCATACATTCCAATAAATTATAAGTTTCATTCGGTTGGAGTATGTAGCATGTCATTATGGGACCAAATGGGCTAGCTAAATAAAATGAGCCTTATGGGGTTGGGTCTAGAATGTGAAACACTTATGGATGACCTTCCTTGGGATACTGCAAAGTTTAAGGAGTTTTCTTAGAGTATTTGTGTGCATTTGGTTGAGTGCATTCCTGCATTGAGAAAGCTTTAGCATAATGCATTTTTATGTGCTGAACATGATGCATAAAAGGATAAGGTAAGGATGGAGATGCATTGAGTGCATTCTCTGGAGCTCCATTGTATTGGCATGTTGATTTGGAACAAGTTCCTCGGGGAGTACCAACCATCATTATTGCCCATGTATTTTATGATGCTCTTTTAGTGCACCAATGCCAGAAAAATCCTCGTGGGTGGTATGAAAAGTTCATTGATATTGTAGAATATTCCTTGGATGGACTTCGTTTTATGTTGTCTCAAGAACCAACAATTGCCAACAAGTTGTACTTAACTAAACACCTTAAGGGGATTTCTCCATGTGAAATAGCTTACTAGAGCACATTGAAGTTTACTCTCAGGCTGTTGAATTGACAAGGAATATCACTAAGAGGATTTCATCAGACGATGGTTGGAGGCAACACTCATGGAACATCCTTTGAATTTTCTCTTCATTTGTATTTGTACATTCTTTTGCATGCATTGGCAGTTGCTCCAGCTTCCTAGGTGTTTGTGGTAGAAAAACATATTTTGGTTGCTCATCTATTTTATGCTCAAGGTATTATATGGGGTTTTCTAAACCTTCTTGAACCATGAGATAGATGTCACAACTGAAAACAGGGGATTTACTGAAATTTTTCACCATTCTACCCAATTAACTTCTGAGATCGTTTCTAGGTAAACATGGATGAAGTCTGAAAATTCGAGAGAGGTTATGGTCAAGTACGGATCAAGGAACATTAACCTTTTTCAATTTTCCCACAGGTGTTACATATTGGGAGAATAGAATGCATCTTTGAGCCCTAGTTTTTGGGATTTAGAATTTTCCTGTTTAAGACATATTTTTCAAATGTAGATCTCGGGTAAATAGAGACGAATCTCAAAAACCTGAGAGAGGTTTTGCTCAAAACAAGATGATATACAAAAACACCCTCCAAATGTTACAAAAATTTCATGATTTAGGAGATACGAGCTCCTGAAGTGACCCCTAGTTTTCAGCAGTCTGGTCCATTTTTCATGGGAGACAGTTCCAAACTTCAATGTAACTGCTACTATCTTTGAAAATTTGGTTAGATTTAGCCTCTTGATCTTGGGGGAGAATTATTTTCTATATATTATAGTAATTTTAATGTGTAAAAGGTTGGATTTGGGTGAATTTTAGCAATGTTATGAGCTCCTAGTGTTGTTGTAATCTGTTTCCTGAAATTCAATAAAATTGGGTTTTGCAAGCTTGGATTCAATTTGCAGAGATTCCTATGATGTATTGGCTGGTTTTTGTCTTCTTTGTTTATGTATTTCTTTATTTTCCATGTATTTCATATCTATTTAGATGTTTATATTGAAAATGTGTCAGAATTCATTCTCACAATGCTATGATTTCTACCTTCTAACATCTGTTTGTAAAGTCTTCTGGATGGTTTCAAGGTATTCTACAGCTGATACCTTGATGCCCCACTGAATTTTTCTCTTTCCATCCCAATACAATGATAACCCTCTAATTTTGGCATAGTCCATATGTCTATCTTTCCTCTGTTGACAAATTCCAGAGTGGATTTCCCAGATTTGTTTTCATTTCAGACCTCTTGACTCCATGCCCAATGGATATCTTGGCTTGTGTTGCAAGGAACCAAATTCAATCATTTTCCTTTTTAATCCCTAATATAGCCCCCTGAGTCAAATAGAGGTAAGATCTAGTATTTGATCCAGAGAGAGCCCTCTCTTCGGTTGGAAGTGGCTAGTTACCAACCTAGAAGCGGTTTGAATGGTTACCTCTATGGTTCCTCTCCTCAGCCTTGAGGCAATTGCAAAGCAATAACAAAATCTAAGTGCAAATTTACTCTAAGATGCAAGTAAAACTAATCCTATTTGGAATTGGGAAAAAGATAGCCGTCTCTCAATTCAAGAGTAGACGAAGTAACTAATCAAGGGGAGATGATTGTTTATATGATTGAATTTGTTATATAATTTTCATTAATTAAAGTAGTAGTTCATTCAATTAATGATAGAGAAAACAAAATGGGAATGCATTTAAACAATAAATAGTAACTATTGAATGCATTCCTATTTTAAAGAATTTGTAATAATTCGAATCTTGTTATGCTCCTTAGAGATAACTCTTACAGTATATCAATAACATAAAATAATCGGTATAACATTACTGCTCAATATCTGAATGCCATACACTATTTAGAACAAAAATTAAAATCAATTGCAGAAACTATGATAACAAAATTGATTAATTTACCTCCTAGACAATAGTGCACATGAAATGAAAAGTAATTAAAAGCATACCAAAATCTCATTACAAGAATTTGCAGTCCTTGAGCAACTCCAACTCTTTGGAGAAATTTCCAACAATAGTGCAAGAAAACCTTCTCTTTCATAACTAAAAATACTCTGTATATCCATAATTCAACTCACATTGCATTACAATAATGCAAATACATAGCAAGAAAAATCATAGAGTTTTCCCCTAACCTCAGATATGAAGTTTTCCCCCTTCACCTACAACTATAATCTCCTATTACAATAGTGCTTTTAGAGCCTTTAGTTGCAAAGAAGAAGAACCCCTTATTCTCCAAACTACTATTTGATTACAAAATTCAAAACTAAAAATGAAGAACTATTAAGAGTAGTTTTCCCGATCCAAAATTAGAGTTGTAAATTTTCCATTCTTCTCTTTTCTAGTCTCTTTCCATTACTCCAAAATCCCTTAGATCTGAACTTCTCCATCTGATCTCCTGCTACAAACCAATCGAAACCAAAATAAAATAAAATAAAATTGCAAATTAGAAATCATAAAAACAAACTCTCATGAAATTACTAAATTAAAATAAATAAATTGCAACAAATTCCAAGATGCGATTGCTTCATTTCTTCTAACGAACCTGATTGAAATTTGAATCAATAATGGAGAATGAATTAGTGACAACATGTTTCCCAGGCCCATGAAATTTGCCAAAATCAAATTTGAAAAACTAATTGTTTTTGCAAATTCGTCACTTTGTCTTTTGCTAAATTTTTGGATCATTAAATGATTAAATATTTCGAACTTATCATTCCTAGATTATTCTCCACATTCTTAGCTTTCCAACGAGTTACTGTGAGTCTCCATTCTGTCAAGTAAATCACGAAATATGCCTCTCCAAAGATGAAGGTTTTAAAATTGCCATTATTCTAATAAAATGTTTCTACCCAAACCAAATTTATTTATTTTTTAATAAAATAAAATTAATAATTAATAATTAATAAATAAATAAATTATAAATATTATATTAATTAAATATATAACAATTTAATTACAATTATAAAATTAATTAATTACAAATTATATATATATATATATATATATATATATATATATATATATATATATAGGAGTTGTCTTTAAAGAGAACTTTTTGGAAGCTTTTCTGGTGGGTTTTTACGGTCAAAATCTGGCATCAATTTATTGAAATCGCAAGTTTTGATAGCTATTTTTTTTGTAGAATCAAAGCGTCCCAGGGGTTTTTTCAGGGTGTTGAATCCCAAATATGTTGTTAAAAAACCATTTAAATAATACAAATCAAGATTTAACCTCAATTTTTTCCGCCGGGATTCTGTCCCGAAATCTCCAAAAAATCACATTTAAAGACAACTCACATATATATATATATATATATATATATATATAGATATATATATATATAAACTAAATTAATTAATAACTATTAAAATTATATTTTACACACATATTTTTAAAATATTATAAAAAACGAGAGTGGCTTTTGGGAACTCTTTTAAGAAATAACTTTTTATTAAGTGGGACGCATAAGGTATAGAGGAGGTTGGAGTGACAAAATTTAAAACTCCGAAAATGAAGAGGGGAAAAGAAAGTCAGGAGGAGAGGAGTGGAGTGGAGTGGGACTTTCTCTTCTATAAAAATTATGGTTATTTGATAATTTTTTTACGTTATAAGAATTACAATTATTTGAATAATTTTTGAATTCATAAAAAGTATAATTATTTGAGTTTTGGGATTTCAAAAGTTTTGAAAATTGGAATTTAAATTAACTTTTGAGATTTGAAAACATAATTATTATTTTGGTTATTATATAATCTTAGATGCGGTGGTTTTGTAGGATAGTTAGTGAATAAAACAATACTTAATAAAATTTAATATAAATTTAATATTTTCAATTAATTTACAAAATTTAAAATAATATACATTTTGTATATTTTTTGGCTAAAGCGTAAAAATCATCGAACTTTGGATGAGTTATATTCAACATCCATGCATCCAAATGAGATGAAACGAGAACCGATAGAAAGCTAGAAAAAAATCGAATGCAATAAAGCAATCAAAAGTAAAATCCTATGAAAATGATAATCTCGCAAAATTGTTTGACACTTAATCAAAGGAAAATATTAAAAGGCAATTTAGCCAAAATATACAAAAATGGTCCTCATTATGATTATGAAGATAATAAATGAAAAAATCGGGGTGTTGTGTTTTCACCACAACAATGGGGACACACGGGGAAGAACCAATTATGTTTGGTTAAAGATGATGAACTTTGCTTTACCCAAAGATTAAAAATGACGAATTTTATTAAGCCGTTAAATAGTAAAAAAATGCACATGGGTCCCACTTAAGTAACATAGGTTCAAAAAGATAAGTACTTAAAGCAGACTTAATCTAAAGTGATGAATCTGAATTTTGGGGAATATTTTATTTTAAGATTACCTCGTATGAGAAATAGAAGAATGTACAGATACGAGTTATTAGATCCATATATCCATCGATATGAATGGTCTCTGACATTGCTTCACTGCTAGTGAGCCCGATTAATACCCTTACAAAGTTTTCCTTAATGCCATACAAGCATGGCCTCGCTGTCAGCGAGTGTCCATAGCGCCGACGGGTTTACTTGTATTTCCCATACTTCCCCTTTTAATCACCCTTTTGATAAGCACATTTGTGAGCTAAATTTATGGTATACCTAAATGAAAAATGTGGGATGGTAAAATAGACTAGAAACAAATGGATATAATACTTCCATAAAATGTTGAATCCATATCCTTTTTCGCGTCTATTTATTTAGAGCCTTTTATAAAGTGGAGGAATGGGAGGGACCCATTGAGTTAAACTCAGATCAGATCTGTCCTGATGATGAGTCTTGTTTCAGACTCGAAACGTCGACAACAAAATATGAAAACTGTGGAAAATCCGAACTCCATTCAGAAATCACACCACAGTAATCTGCAATCTAAAATATATTACTTAGAAAATATGTATGTTCCTCCATGAAAAATATTTAAGGCAAGAGGGCTTTAAGATTCTATAAAAATATACCTTGAAGGTAAATAAAAACCCATGAGATGATCAAAGTAAAAATTTCCCATGTATGCCTATCAATGTTGGGTGAGAAATATTCCTTCCAAATAAATCTTGGTAGTATCACCAAAACCAAACCATAACTAATAGAAGAAGGAAAACAAAATCCAAACTAAAGCAAAAGAAATTAGCAAACTCCAAAAATTTCAAATGAGGAAAGGAGAACTGAAAGAAAAGCCCAAATTAAAAGAAAACCTCAACAAGACTAACTATAAAAATGTCTCAACAAAGAGTAAAATAAGAAACCATGAGTGTTCATCCTATGTTGATATTTTTTAATGAGTTTTATCTTGCAGAGTTATAAGAAATTAGGCTCTCAAACCGTAAGGTGAATAGTAGTCATGAGGTGAAATTAAGCCAAATGAGAAATTTGTCGTTTGCATATTTTTTGGTTTCATAAGGACATCTTAACAACTTTTTAATAAAAGAAATGAAAACAAACCAAAAATTCAGAGACTCCCCAATTTAGCTGATTTTATGAACATTATAACTGCTCTCCAAAATCCAAAAGCAATCAGCAAGGAGAATGAGTGCCAAATCTAAGATGGTATGGGTGCAAAACATTGGTGATTTCCTACAAAAAAAAGATATAGATTAGAAAAATAAAAAACTAAATTGAAACAAAATGCAAAAAGATGAAAAATGATGAAAGTGGACATATGAAACTTACCATTTGAAGAATTTCGTTAAATTTTTACTTGAAAGATGTCAATTTTCTCCAACAAAAGAGGTTGTATTCTATGAGTTTCTCATTGACCCAAAATCATAACTTATTAATTCTAAACTAGAGCGAATAATAAAACTAGAAAAGAAATGATTCATGTTCAGGGAATCTGAAGTAAATAAAATTCATCAAACATGAAAATGAAGATGCACTCTTTTATTAATTGTAATGATAATTTTTCCCTTTGTGTTTTATATTTCATATCAACTCGAAGATTTTAATAAATTCTCAAAAGTCAAGACCCAGTCCCATCTTATGTAACTCTTATGTGTATATGGAGAGGACCTGAATTTTTCATGGTACGTAAGAAGAGATATATAAAAAATAAGAGGACCACGAGAGAATTTGAAATTGATCAGGATCCATTACATTTGCATGTTTCGAATTTACTTACCAATTTATCATGTTAACATAATGAATTATTTGAAATGAAAATTGTGTCGTTAAACTCGACAAACAATATGAAGCGATAAAAATATATGAACATTCACATCAGTCAATCATGCAGGTATTTGAGTAAATAGGAATAAATAGAGATGAAATCCCGTGAATATGAACAAGATGAAAATGAATCCACTCAGAGGTCAGGCTCTTGGAAAGACTTCATAATTAGATATAAATCACATTTGTGAGATTCCAAGACTCTTAGATGATATAGCAAAAAGTGGAATTTGCAATGAAGCAAGATTGTGGGTCATATCAATTAAAAAGGTGACATGGAATTTGGATTCTTAGATCTCGTATTTAAAATGGGGTTTGTAACTGATACTTCAAGGTTCCAACATTGCGAGAAGATTGAGAGATTAAAGAAAAATTCATTTAAAAGAAACAATCATGTCTCGAGGCTGAAGGAATGCATACCAAATCATAGCAATCCATGTGCACACACAATGTAGAATGAATATCCCAAAAGTCACTTACCCATCCCGAGGAATAAATGCTTGGAAGTTTGATGAAATTATGAATAAAAATGCATCCAAGATCTCAAACATCATGATAACATGGGATTCAGAGTTGAACAAGGTATAAATATATAGTGATAATCAAATATGATTCCATGTGAGCATAGTGAAAGGTCATATTAAGTAGTAATAGATGAATTGACTAGGGGCCTACGAGAACACGTAATCTAATATCAAGGTTTCAAAATAAGAGGAGGCTTTGGAAAATATTTCTCATGATTAAGAGTTATGATAAAAAGGAAGGTTGAGATTACTATTGGATTGAAACATAATATTGGAAACTCAGATACAATAATAATTTAATATACCTTCACAATATTTTTAGACTAAGGAATTCAAGAGGAGAAATAAAACATGCCACATGGATCTAAGGAGGAAAATTTTGGGATGTGTTTTAAAATGCTTATGATATAATACATACCCGAGAAATTGATAAGCCAGAAGGTCTGAAATTTCGAGGGGAATAATATCAGAAAAATGAAAAGAAAAGTATCAGGATTCCAAGATTTACTAGTTAGAGGCTCTGAGTTGGATAAAAGGAATGTGACTAAAGTGAATCCAAGATGAACGAGTGTAATGCAAAGGTTCAACTCAACATGCCAACTGTAAGATTTAGAGTAGGTAGATATAAAATCATGGATAGGATCATTTTATAACTTGGTGCAATATTTTTGTGCAAAATTCCTTTGCTTATGGGCCTTCTTTAATTTTAACATTGAAGAGTAAGAAGTTGTAGTCCCATGGAAAATATGAGCAAGAAGTAGCTAAGAATTTCCATTTCAGCTGCGTCAATGTGAAGTGGAATATGATTATTGACTCAAATCACAAATTTACAAAGAAATGAAATATGAAGAGAAGCATTAATACAAAGTACAAAAATTCTAATGATAAATCAAATACTTCCCTAAACATGTTTATAACTCAGAAAAAATTGGATGCTCGCTTAATTCTTGTACCTCTGTTTTTAAAGGAGAAATAAACAGAAAACAACAAACTAACTAAACTAATACTATTCCTAACTGAATGAAAGGAAACATGACTAAGTATAATCATACTTTCAATGTAACCATTCTCTCATTTTATTTTCTACATGTATGTACATGTCACAGATTAGTAACAAAAATATAGAAATAAATATGAATGCAGTATGTACACTAATTGCCAACACATTTACAAAACATAACTTATTTACAAGCGCCATCTCTTGAAGATTTTCCTCTAACCAAATCTCTATGGGATCATAAAAATAAGGATGGATATTTGATAGAGAATGGAAGAGATTACACGAAAGAGAGGTTGAACAACCATTAGTGTTATGTACCTAAAACAAGCCATTAATGATATTTGGTAGAACTGAATCATCCAAACAACCTTCAAATGTATCAATGAAATTTTGGATGAAAGCTTAGTGCATATGTCAGAAAGTCCCTCGTTAAATTAAAAGGTTGGATATATTGAATCAATGTACTCAAAAGAGATGATTCATGTTGAAAATGCACTCTAGAAGGAATGGTAAGATGATAAGATATGACCATCAAATGAAATGAGAAGATTAAAAACTCTTGATGGTCCTGATATAAATCTTGAAATTCTTTTTTACATTCTAGCAATGCATATTGCAATTGTTCAATGCTTAATTGTTCAATATGCCAACAAATGATGTCTATGAACTCAAAAATGCAAGCAGAAAAATAATCTTAAATCAAATAGAATAAGTGAAGGAAAAATAATGAAATCAACTCGTAATCTACAATATTATTACAACTAATGTCACAACATAATTGGAACTGATTTGAAACAAATTATTTCTCACAAGAATCATCCAAGATAATGTAATCAGAATGGTCATCGACATTAACTTGTGAAAGAGGGAAACATTCGGGACTATGAATAGGAGTGGGAACTTGATCATAAGAATCATAAATTGGGATGGATTCTTGAATGCTAAAATCACGAAAATTATTAATTTTTTGAAAATGAGAATTTATTGGAACAATTTCTGAGTTAGAGTTTTCTTCATTCTTAAATATGATTTGACTTTGATCACGATGATTTAATGAAGAGTAAGATAAATCAAGATCCTCAATGTTAGAGTAATTATCATAAATGACTTCATGATATTCACTATAATTCTCTTCATTCCCATATGGTGCATCAATACAAGAAGGAATATTGTGCACATGTTCATCAATTTCGGAAGAATAATCAATAATAGTTTCTCTTTCTTGATCAAAACTAATAGGCAATTCATTAATATCAAGCTCTATATTTTGGAATAACATTAATGTAAATAGAAGATGTTTTTCTATCATAAAAAATATCAAGATAAAGGGAAAAATGAGAGTTATAAGCAATGAACTTGAAAATATGTCTATTTGCAAACTCTTCTGCATTTTCTACATTGCAAATTTCAGATTCTTGATCATTCATTTGGATACTTATGATTTCTTGAAGATTGTTGTTTGGCTACCTTGCATTTTGTATTTGATCAACATGATAAAATTTAGAAATTTATGTAGTTGATTGTACATTATTATAATATTCAAATTTATGCTTGTGTTTGATGATTTCTTAGCTGATTTTCTGTTTTCATTTTATGCTGATTTTCATATTTTAAGGCAGCTGGTTCTTCAATTTTGTTGTTTGTATCTTCTTGCATTTGATTACTAAAATTTTCCAAGCTTTGTTATTGTGATTCATTAGCATGATCATAATTAATGCTATAGGAAGTGTGCACCAAATGAAGGAATTCATCATACATAGAAGATACAACTTCATCATGATTAATATGGACCTCCATATCAGAATTTTCAATAATGTTAATAGAGATCGAAGAAGGTTCATCAAAGTTTGAAATTGTTTGATATGGATTGGGAATGCAAGGAAGAGAATAAACATATTAAAAACATTCCATTAAGTCAATATCTAAAGGTTTATCTTCAACTATGAACCTTAAGAAATTTAATCAAAATCTAATGTTAAAGTCAATCAAAGATCCATTTTCAAACCTACCTAAATATTCAATTTCATCACTTACCTGTTCATAATTATAACCGTCAAATTCATAAAGTAACTTTGTAATAAATTGTTCCCAACCGTGAATAGAGGCAATTGGAAGATATTGACACCATATTTTGGCTTCTCTCGAGAATGAAAGAATAACAATCCTGCATAAAATACCTTCATCAATATAATGAAAGGTAGAATTTGAAATTTTTTGAATAATCTGTAAGGCATGATCAAATGCAGAAGCATTATTATTACCGTTAAATTTTATCTTTGACAAATGTCTTACTATTTCTAGTGGAGTATTGGCAGATGCACATCCAAAGATACAACTCCAAAATGGAAGTTTGGGAGGAGCCATTTGATTAAATAAAAATGTAAAATGCAAAAACTCCAAAAGACAACAAGTTGACATACCCTCCTTTTAGCACAAAAAATGTTGATGGTAAAAAATGACCTCATCAACATGTGAGGGAGACCACATGGTTAGAGCCCCAACTAAGCTCTTATCCATTTAGTGTAGTGGTTTCAATTGGTTCAATTGGGTCCAGTTACCTTCTCTCCTTGTCTACAAGCTTATATTATGTCTATTACTTGTCAATATAAAAAGAAGAAGCAGATATGCTCTCTTGCAGAGCTCATGCAAGAAAGTGATTCTTAAGTTGACTCTATGGCTCACCCAAAGCACAACTAAGTTCTGCCCCTGTATGAGGTGACTTCTAGAATGCAATGATTAAATCTAAATGCAAATTTACTCTACGATGCAAGTAAAACTAATCCTATTTTGAATTGGGAAAAAATAACCCTCTCTCAATTCAAGAGTAGACGAACTAACTAATCAGGGGAAGATGATTGTTTATATGATTGAATTCGTTATATAATTTCATTAATTAAAGTAGTAGTTCATTCAATTAATGATAGAGAAAACAAAATGGGATTGCATTTAAACAATAAATAGTAATTGTTGAATGCATTCCTATTTTAATGAATTTGTAAAAATTCAAATCTTGTTATGCTCATATATATCTCTTACAATATTTCAATAACATAAAATAATCTATATAATATTAGTGCTCAATATCATAATTCCATACACTATTTAGAACAAGAATTAAATTCAATTGTGGAAATTATGATAACAAAAACGATTAATTTACCTCCCAAACAATAGTGCACATGAAATGAAAATTAATTAAAAGCATACCAAAATCACATTACAAGAATTTGTAGTCCTTGAGTAGCTTTAGCTCCTTGGAGAAATTGTTAATGGTAGTGCAAAACAAATTTCTCTTTCAGAACTAAAAATACTATGTATCTCCATAATTCAACTCACAGTACATTACAATAATTCAACAGCACAACAAAAAAATCATAGAGTTTTCCTCTAAACCTCAGATCTGAAGTTTTCCCCTCACCTACAACTATAATATGCTATTACAATAGTGCTTTCAAAGCCTTTAGTTGCAAAGAAGAGGAGCCCCTTATTCACCAAACTACTATTTAATTACAAAAAAATAAAAAAAATAAAAAAAAAATAAAAAAAAAATGAAAGATCTGTTAAAGTAGTTTTCCAGATCCACAATTAGAGTTGTAAATTTTCCATTCCTCTCTTTGCTGGTCTCTTTCCATTACTCCAAATTGCCTCAGATATGAACTTCTCCAACTGATCTCCTACTACAAACCAATCAAAACCAAAACCAAAATAAATTAAATTGCAAATTATAAATCAGAAAAACAAACTCCCACGAAATTGCTAAATTAAAATAAATAAAATCCAAACAAATTCCAAGATGTAATTGCTTCTAATGGATCTGATTGGCCTTTGAATCAATACTTGAGAATGAATTAGTGATAACAGTTTTCCCAATCCAATGAAATCTATCCAAACCAAGTTTGAAAAACTAATTGTTGTTGCAAATTTGTCAATTTGTTTTCTACTGAATTTTTGGGTCGTTAAATGATTAAATCTGCCAAACTTATCATTCTCAGATTATTCTCCACAATCTTATCCTTCTAACTAGCTATTGTGAGCTTCATTTGGTCAAATAAATCTTGAGATATGCCTCTCCAAAGATAAAGTGTTAAAAAAATTGCCAAAATTCTAAAACAAATATCTACTTTAAACAAATTTAAGAAATGTTAATTAAAATTCTAATCTTTTTAATTAAATAATTAATTAATTAACAATTATCACATTAATTAAATATATATAATTAATTACATTTATAAATTTAATTAATTATTACAAAATTAATTAAAAATTAAGTTAATTACAAATTAATTTAAAATCTATATAGTAACTAAACGAAATTATTAATTAAATATTAAAAATTATATTATACACAAAATATTATAAAAAATGGGTGAGTGGCTTTGGGAACTCTTTTAAGAGTCCCGAAATGAATAAGGAGGAGGGAAGGACTTTTTATTAAATATTAAGTGGGAGGCATAAGGTATAGAGTACGTTGCAGTGACAAGGGATTTTAGAAGCGCATTTCAGAGGGTTGAGATTTTGGAGAAGAAATGAAATGGACTTCCGAAAATAAAAAGCTATGGAGAGATAAGAAGGAGGTGGGATGTATAAGGGTATTGGAAATGAAAATTTTGGGAGGTTTTCTAAAAATGTAGTTACGAAATTATAAGTGTCGAGGTCCTAATATGGAAGAAAGGAGGGAAGACAGATAAGAAGTTTTGAGGGTTGCATTTCAAAGGCATTTTTAAATAGGAGTTACAAAATTTAAAACTCTTGAAATGAAGAGAGGAAAAGAAAGTGAGGAGGAGATGAGAAGAGGAGAGCCACATGGAGTGGGAACTTCTCTCCAATAAGAACTACAACTATTTGATAATTAAAGTCTTAATGTTATAAAAAAATATAGAGATTTAAATAAGTTTCGAATTTATAAAAAACTATAGTTGAGTTTTGAGATTTTATAAGTTTTAAGAATTGAAATTTAAATTAATTTTCGAGACCTGAAAACTTAATTATATGAATTATTATTTGGCTATTATACAATCTCGATTGTGGTGTTTATGTATGATCATTAGCGAATAACTTTTTTTTTAATAAAGATTAATTAAATTTTAATTAAAAATCAATATTTACAAATAATTTACAAAAATTAAAATAATACATATTTTGTACATTTTTTATCCTAGGCAGTAAAAGTCATCAAACTTCAGATGAGCACCATTTGCAAATTGTGCATCCAACTGAGATGAAACGAGAACTGATAGAAAGCTAGAAAAAAATAAAACGCAATGAAGCAATTAGAAGGGAATCTTAAGAAAACGAAAATCTCGCAAAATTGTCAGACTCTTAATCAAATGAAAATATTAAAAGGTGATTTAGCCAAAATTTACGAAAAAGGTCCCCATTATTATTATTAAGATAATAAATGAAAAAATGGAGGTATTGTAATTTCACCACAATAGGATGCTAGAAGGAGCAATATTTTATATGACCAAATCATTCACGTCATTCCAGAGTTTGCTCATTTCATCATTTTGAGCAATAAAATCTAATGGAAAAGACGATGACTTAAAGTTGTCAAATTTGTAATAATAATAATAATAATAATCTACTAGTTTTAGGTTCACATCTAAGGTTGACACCCAATTTGTGTATGAGACCCCCTATATGTAGTAAGTTGAC
Source organism: Pinus taeda (assembly GCA_000404065.3). NCBI lineage: Eukaryota > Viridiplantae > Streptophyta > Pinopsida > Pinales > Pinaceae > Pinus > Pinus taeda. The sequence continues at coordinate 67,722 of APFE031100820.1, forward strand.
TATTAGATTCTCTAGAGGTTTACATACTCTACCCTATGCAATTTGGTAATATCATTAACAATTATACTTGCTAGAACATGCTCAAGATATTTTAGATTCTTGATTACAATTTAGTGAGGTGAAAACCCAACTGTTTTACCTTCACTTGAATAAGTTATTTGAGATACTAATGGAATATTGTATGAGAGACTTGGAAGACATACCACATTATTAAAATGATCATCATATAATTTAACTATTCCAAACCCTACAACGCTGATAGATCTATCATCACTAATAAATATTTTATTGGTTTTATATTTAGTGAGGGGAGAGAAATGACTTTATCCTTAGCCATGTTAAAAATACTGAGAGGGGGCTGGGGGTGAATCAATATTCCTTAGAAATTATCACTTTTAAATCTTTTCAGCATTAGTTAATATTCAATTATTATTAATGTTTATGCAGTAACAATAGTAAATAAAAGAACACAGTAAGCACAATAATTTTAGGTGGAAAACCCCCTCTGGGTAAAAAACCACCAAAGGCTTTTCTAATAAATTCTTTAATCTTCAGCCCCAACTGAAATGAAAGCAACAACTTCCTAGAATTCTATAAGAACATTCTTCTCCATTTCCCACTGGAAGGACACCCCAATGCCCTAGTTTCTTCAGTAATCAATGAAATGGATGCCCCAACACCCTAGCAAGCCACAACTCACCCTAGAACCACCCTACCACTCTGAAGTGTTCATAGTCCCCAACCTATAGGTGACTTCATACACCTACCTAGCACCTCCTTGCCACCATATAATGATTGAAATAAGACAAGGCTCTGGATTCCCAAACCAGGGAAAACAATCCATAATACAATAAGATGTACAATGATTTTTGTTTACTTGACGAAATGCCCAATCACTCTATGACCTACAACCAAACCATGTCATCATCCCAATAGTGACTCCCATATCTCCCAACACTGCCTCTTTAACTCTAGGCAGAATGACTCTTTCACAAATGACTCTTTTACAATCTTCACAATGATGACTCTTTTACAACTTTACAATGATGACTCATTACAAGAAATAGATGTTGCATTAAAGGAAAGACTAGAAGGAGAATGCGCATGTCCATGAGAAAAAGAATTGAAAGAAACAAAATCAAGATTGATGTTGTGCTTCTTCCTTGATGCTTCTAAGATTCCATCTTTTAAAAAACTTTAGAATCTAGATGACCATATAACATACAAACAAACCCAAAAGATGGTGTTGTGTAAGAATCTCCTATCTCTTTGATGCCGAAGTGAAAAGTATATACACAATTAGGATATGCTCTACCAAACTTTGAAGAAACATAAAACTAATCATAATGGAGTAAGAAAATTACATACTAACTTAATGATTCTCATTACAAGGACATATATTTATACATTTTCAAGAGCTATCACATGCAAAAATCAACTCTTGTACTCAACAATCTCTCTACAATTCACTCAAGTAATATTCTCTATCTCAAAATATATCTTTGAAATATAACTATACTGGCAACAATTAAATCTAGAATAGTAAAAAAGAATCATTTACCCAACATGTCTTCCCCATAATGATCATTTATAAATATTCCAAGATCATATCTAAATTTGTAGAACTTGTATTTTAGTAATGTCTTAGTGAAGACATATGTAACTTGCTCTTTTGTTCTACATACACAATCTTTGATCACACCTTGTTGAACCAAATACAAATCAAAATGATATTTTATATCAATGTGGTTAACGTTGTTGTGAACATGCGGACTTTGAATTATTTGGCTAGCACTTTGATTCTCATAAATCAACTATGTGGGTTCTTCCTACTACTCATGTAGATTCTACAAAATTATTCTTAACCACACTGCTCCATAAGTTGTTTTTATACTACTTTGTATTATTATTTTTCCATTGAGAACAAAACTAAAGGTTATTTTTTAATACTCAAGTAACCATTTTTGAACCCAGGTTGAAAATATACCCTTAAATATATTTATTGTCATCCATACAACCTACCTAATATGAATCTATGTAAGCAATCAATATGAAATATTTTATAGTTCTATATACCAAACCATACCTCGTTGTACCACATAGATACCTAAATATTTTTTAGCTTCTTTTCAATTTATTTCTCAAGGATCTAACATAAATATTAACACCATATTCACTACAAAATATATATCTAGTAGAGTTGTAGTTATGTATATCAAAATTTCAACCAATTGACAATATAGATTAGCATTGATTGAAATGGAATTATCATTTTTGTATAATGTCAACCTGATTTCCATATTAGTTTTGATTTTATTTGAACTCATCAAGTTTACCTTCTTTAAAATACCATAAGTATACCTAACTTATGACATAAAAATGTGAAATTCCTTCTATAATACTTTAATGCTAAGAAATAAGACAACTCACTAAGATTTGTCATCTGAAATTCAACAATCATATGTGAATTAAACTTATGAAGTAATTCAATATTGTTCCCCATGTAGATAAAATAATCAACTTATAACACAACAATTAGAATATATTGTCATGATTGAAGAATATATATATTGAGTTTAGATGAACACTTTACTAGGCCATGATCCTAAAAGATGGAAAATTTTAGCGAAAATATTAGCAAGTGGGCTAATTTTCCACATTTTTTCAAAAAACAAAATTATTGCTAATTTCCATATTTTCTAAAAATGATTCACCCAAAATTTAAAGAATAATTTTTTTACCCTAAAAATTGTTAATATTTTATAGAGACAATATAAATCATAAAAAATCTCAATACTCTTACAAAGATATCACCTATCATTTTATAGTTTGCATATTAGGGACTGGGAATATCTGAAAAGGTCTCTAAACTTTAAGACAAATTTCCATTCTTAATATTCTTTGACCAAAAGTATTTATCAGTCCTTGAATACCATACTTTTCATGCTTGTTTGAGACTATATAAGGCCTTCTTCAACTTGTACACAATATTTTTTCCTTGGAATTTCAAAACCTTCAAGTTTTTCTATGTAAACTTCTTTATCCACATAACCATTTAAGAAAACTGATTTAACATCCTTCTAAAACAAATTCCATTTATATTGTGTAACCAATGCAAGTACTATCTTCATTGTGTGTAACTTTGCCATGTGAGTAAAAGTTTTTAAATAATCATTTCCTTCCTTTTGTGCATAAACTTTGGTGGTTAAATGAGTTTTATGTTTATCAACTATACCATATTTCATACTTACTCGTATATACCCATTTAGTACAAACTATATCCTTTCCTTTCGGTAAAGTGACCAAGTCCATTTTATAATTTTTCACCAAGTCATTCAACTTATCTTCCATAAGTTCATTCCTTTCCTTTTTGATGCTTCTACATAATTATCTAGTTCTTCTATCTTCTTTGTCATAAGAGAGAAATTAGTAATGCATCTTTATAATATAATAACTCTTGTATCAAAGATTCTATCCAAAATATTACTTTTGGAATGACCTCTTATTACCCATTTAGAGTCCTTCTTGACTTCATTTGACTTAGAAATAGATCCATCACCAATTACTACTTTGCCTTTCTTAATTTTATCTATATGTGTTTTTGCTAATAAATCACTACTCATCAAACACAACATCTATACTTAATATAATATACTTTTCTTGAGGATAAAATAACCTATAACTCCTAATTTCTATACTATAGCCAAAATGAAAATACACCTAATGCTTTTATCACCCAATTTCCTTCTCCTTTATTCAGGAATATGCATATATAATGCATCCAAATATTCTCGTATGTGAAACGCTAGGTTTGTAATCTAACCATGCTTCCTTTGAATTAAAATCCAATATATCTCTTGTAGGACCCTATTGAAAGTGTATAATGTTGTATAAACCATTTTGACCCAAAATTCATTTTTAAAAAACTTTCCTTTAAGCATGATTTGAGCCACCTCAACTATGGTCCTACTTTTTCTTTCCACAACACCATTTTGTTGAGGGTAAACTCCCACTTTATTCTATTCCTCTTACAATAATTCATAAATTCATTTGATTTGTATTCCACCCTGTTATGTATTCTTAGGGTGAGAATATTCAAACCACTTTGATTTTCAATCATTTATTTGAACTCAACAAATTTTGCAAACACTTATAACTTCTCATGTAGAAAGTATACCCATGTTTTCTTGGAATAATAATCATTGAAGGTAAGATAATAGTCCCTTTCCAAAGACCCAATCTTGATGGAACCATAAAAGTTTGAATGCATTAATGTTAGATATTTTCTAACCTTCTAAGTTCTATTTGTGAATATTTCTGTGTGTATCTTCCACAATATGTACACTTCCCAAAAGCTCATCATCAATTTTAATATAAGGGAGAAAATTATCCATGTTATTTTTTTCCTGAACAACACGAAATTGGAGCAACTTACATGTTTCACGAATATACTCTTTGCCGCATTAACAAGTGGATTGAATATCCTCCTTTGTCTTTTCTTGGGTTTATCAAATATTTTGCACAATCATTCATTCATGTTTCTAGTGGTGCTTGGGGGAATGAACTCCACCTTGATGTTATTTTTTTTTTAAATATGAGAAAATATTGTTTGTGGTCCCATTGATGTATGGTAATGAGATTATTGGATATCACACAATTCTTTTTGTGAGTCTTCTATATTTATATTTGATGATAGCCTTCTTTATTTTTCTTAAGGTAACCATTCTTCAAAAAGACTTCTTGAAGATGAGAGAAATCCTTATTTAAATGATCAACATATGAGATTCTTATAGACATTGTCATGAGAGTTTAAATGATTCCTTATTTATAGGGAGGATAGTGGTGTAAGTTTTCATGAAGGTATCAGTTTATATGAGTCAACTTTCTATATACTTGACACTCAAGCTTTTTATCACCTTTTCTGTTGAGAATTACATTGAGAAATGGTACCTGATTATTTTCTTTTATCTTAATGGTGAACTTTATGTGCTCAAAGAAGCTATTTACAATATTAATTATTATAATAATAATGATTAGCTTGATGATATATTGATGAAGTTTGTATTAGAAGTTAAGTTTGTGAAACTTGAAGTAATGTTTGACATTTAGGAAGCTACAAATGTGGAGGGGCATACAAAAGTAATTTCACCCCTTAAATCTCTATAACATTGTGTTAATCAAGGAGTTTTAGAATAAAAAGATATGTAGGTTCATCACATCTCTAAATATTTTAAAGATAATAAATCAATAATAAATAGTTGACTAGGAGAGTAAATTATGGGGTAAACTAAGTGGTCGACTAAAGTGTCATTCGAGTGGTAAACTAGGAATTTTAGTGGAACAACAAGGCACCTTTAATTACATATATACTTTATAATGGCATATAAAACAAAGTATAGAGTAGAGTCATTAGGAAATATGTTGAGATAAGGCATGAAATACAACTTCAAAAAAATGTGTATTATTTATGAATCACTTACTATGACATGCTTTTCAATTCACACAATCACATATATTATACTATAAATACAAATACACTCATTACAAAATATTTCTATCTTTATATATGGAAATTTAACAAGTGGAACAAAATGAAGCTAATCAATATAACATTGTAAATAACTTAAGCATAATATCCCTACAGGTGATGTAGAATTGAGGCATGCAAGGAGTTCAAGTAATTATATTAATTCAAGCCATGGATGGTGTTTAATATAATTAAATTTTAAAAGTTTTATATTTTTGAATGTTGTTGCTGTTGTTTTAAATAAAAGATTTTGTTTAATGTGGACATATTGTACTGATCGGTATAGCAATTATTATTGACATTTTGATTATCTTAGACCATTATATTGTCCTATTTTGTACCATAATTCATATATAATAAAATGAGTTTTTTTTTTTCAATCTCCAAAATTTTAAAATGTTATGTTGCTTATTGGAGATATGCTTAGTTCATATTATAACAATGAATGATGAGTAATCAACTATCTATTTGTTTGTGTAGAGAGGCACTCTCTAGCTTAGGATGGTAGAGATTTGTAATATTTAGCATTTTGACTTGGTCAAAATAAAACAAAGAAAAACAAAATAAAAATACATAAAATAAAACAACATTTTCAAACTCGAACCCATGTTTTTCCCCATAGTATTCTTAAGCAATGGTTTTTCTTGTGGTATTATTCTCTAATGTGGCTTATTTAAAGGCTAATAACTAAACCAACCTAAATCCATCTTAACTCTGGATCTACCAAGCGTCGGGAGTGATCCAAAACTCTTTTCACTCTAAAAGAGGTTTGCAGCTCAAGAGAAATATTTGATCCCTCTTGGAATTTAGTAGAAGCAAAGTGAAGATAAATGTAAGTTGATTAATAATACAATACATTAATTCAAATACAAAAAATATGTTAATAAAATAAATAAATAAATACATGTTAATGATTTTTTTTAAACAAATTGAATTTTCGTATACATTAAAATATTTAATAGCACATGAGAAAAAAATCAATATTATGTTCATTTCCATGTAAAATTATGTTTCATACTTTTTTATGCACTAGTGCATTTTAATGATGTTACATACTAATGTTGTTACATGTTAGGGTGATGTTACATACTAGGCTATACTAAGTTTAGTATTTTATTTTTTAACATGTATGCCTCATTTTTATGTACTAGAGCATTCTATATAAACTAGCCTAGATCCATCTTAACTCCGGATCTATAAAGTGTCGAGAGGGATCAAATATTTTGATATGAAAACCTCTTCTAAAGTGAAAAGATATTTTATCCCTCTCAGTGTTTGGTAGATCCAGAGTTAAGATGGATCTAGGCTCGTTTATATAGAATGTTCTAGTACATAAAAATGAGGCTAGTTTATATAGAATGTTCTAGTGCATAAAAACAAGGCTAGTTTATATATAATGTTCTAGTACCCATCAACCTTTATTATCTTCCCCTTAAATTCCTTGAAAAGTATGAAGTAGATTACACTTAAGACACAAGGATTAGTCTCGTGAGGATGCCACTATAGATTGCGCATTGAATTCCCATGGTTCGATGGAAAATATATCAAGCATGTTGGTCCTCAACCTTTCTATTGTTTTGATTTTACCAAGAAATGTGACTTCTTTGATAGATTCACTAGTTTATTCATCTTCAAACTTCAAAAATTTAACCAATGGAATGATGTCATTACCATTTCGAATAATGATGTTAATTTGAGTGATGGTATATTATTGAACATGTCAAAATCCACATTCCTATAATCTAAGGTGTGTCAAGTCATTGTAACACATATGATGTTTTTTTGCTAAGATCACGCAATTTTTTTCTATTAATAAATAATTTTACATTAATAACATGCTTATTCAAAGATATTAATATGGTTGTGTAAAGCTCTTATCAGATATCTCTGAATAGCATCAAATCTTCCAAAAAGTAGAAATGAGTTTGATAACATTTTACCACTAGTTTTACATAGTAATACAAAGGATGCTAACTATATATGTTCCAACACCAAAAAGAGGCAAAATACTATGTGACAAAATACAAATCTATACCAATTTTTTTTACAATCATTACAGTAAGAAATGAGACCACCAAAACCCACCATTATTTAGCCTACTTCATGCCATGAAGACTTCCATAAATGAGTTGAGAGCACACTTGTTAAAGAATACATTCCCTCTCTGTTACAATGGGCCATAAATGAGCTTAGAGCATGCATCATTCCCTCCCATGGATGAGTGCATCAGAACCATTATGGATGATGGCACTGTTGTCATTGATGGCAAGGAGCAGCAAAGGAGCAGGTAAAGAAGGAAAAAAAGTATAAAAGGTAGAGGAACAGTAAAGCAGTAGAAAAGTGTGGTCACATTATGTGAGAAGGAAAAACTAAGACGCATACTTGACTCTATCGAGTAGCAAAGGGGTGACATAGTAACAAAAAATGAGAAACACCAATAGAATAAAGACATAGCATGTTGATTTGGAAATTGTGTATTCATGAGCAAGTAAGATAAGTCTTCTAGCAAAGGAGCAACAACCATGTATGTTTTATGTTTGTGAGTAGCAAGGTAGAATGAACAATGTTGCAGAGCTTCGTATGAAACAAATGCAAGGTATGGAATGTTGTGATCGATGGAAAAGCATGTTGCAAGGTATGTTGCAACCCATGTAAATCAAGCTATTGAGCTTGTGATTTTGAAGTATGCCCATGATGTTTGTTATGATTTTGATGCTTGGAGATGTTGATGAGCTAGTGATGTTGGCTTGCTCATGTTGCTATATGCATATGATGGTTGAGTTGAGATGTTCTGATGCAAGGAAAAGGCAAGGATAAAGATGCAAGGTAGAGACAAAGGAAAATGCATGAATAATGTTGTTATGCTTGTAATGTTGTGTTGTGTTATAGTTGTTGATATATTACTAATGTATGTTGCAAAGGATATGGTTTCTATGTTTGTTGATCCAATCATTACAGGTGGTTGAAAATAATATTTTGTGAAACATTTATTTATTTTAAAATTCAAAATCTCAAAAAGAGGGAAATGAATGAATGGAATGCTAAGAGAAAAGTATTTTCACTTCATATTCATGTTTGGAATACCAAAAACCATCAATATTTTCTTATAAAAATGTGAGGTTGCAATGCTACATGGTTAGAGAGTTAGAGAATGTGCGAGATCTAATTGAGGTGTTCTTCATTAATTACTTGGCACATACATAGAGCTTATAAGAAACAGATTTCAGCAGAAGAATAACTAAAGACATAGATGGATTTATGTATATTTATAGACCAAGTAACCATAACATCGTTTCTTTTGAGTTATTTTTCGGAGAACCCACAATAATAACCATATTTTGTCAACATTTCAAATCCCAACAGGGATCCATCATCAGGACAATTTCTGAATGCTGATAGTAGAAGAGCTAAATGAGAGGTTAAATAGTTATGAGATGATTTGATTTAAGGATGAGATGAAGGCTAACTTTTTAATTTAAATTAATAATTATTATTATCCACACTTTTTTACAGTTTTTTGATGTAAATTTTATTAATTTTTGAAGAGGTTAATAATAATTTAGAAAATTAATTAATTAATTAAAAATATTATAATAATAATAATTAAAAACCATTTATTATTAAATCTTATTCCTAAGAGAAATAATTAGTTGATTAATATATCTTCATAATTAAATACTACTTCTTATTCTTAATATATAAATAATTCTTAATATAAATAATTAATAATAATAACAATTATTATTATCAAATCATCTCATAACTATTTAACCTCTCATTTAGCTCTTCTACTATCAGCATTCAGAAATTGTCCTGATGATGGATCCTTGTTGGGATTTGAAATGATGACAGAATATGGTTATTACTATGGGTTCTCCGAAAAATAACTCAAAAGAAATGAACCACATATGTCTAAAATCCAACATTGTTTCTTGTTTGCATCAATGGATTTCATCTTGATAAGTAATAGGTTGGAGCTTATTGAGGTAGGATCCTCCTTTGTTTGGAGCATGCAAAAATTTTATTGGATTTGGAGCTTCCTTGCTTGTTGTAGCTCACAGAAAAATTGAGGAGGTATCCTCTTGTAGGTTGTAGCCTACAAAAAATCAGATGTAATAAGGGAGTGGGAGCTTGTCTTTGCATCACAACAACAACAAAGTTGTGGTTTTCTCCCTTTATGGGTTTCCACTTATATCTGGTGTTCGTATGTGTCACTATTATGTGGTGATGTGATGTTTTTGATTTACTTATTACTTGTTTACATATTAAATATGATGGTCATTATGTGTCAATTTTCTCATTTAATGTTTCAGTTAATTAGTTAAAAGAAAATAATTTTAATGTCCATGAATGTACTAAACTAATTCACGCCCCCTCTCAGTTTAGTCAAGTTTTCATCAATTGGTATCAGAGCAGGTTCCTTCTGTGTGGTGGCGATCTCGAGGAGGGACACATAGTTTTAACTCTTTCATTTTCAAATTAAAGTCACTGGCAGGGTTTTTGGTATATGGTTTTAAAGTGATTTATGGTGTTCTACCTGCCCTTTGTACTGGCCTCGGGCTTGCAACCACGGGTTATTATGCTTGCCAAGGGTATTTGGAATTCATTCCTTCTTTGCTATGGTCTGGTTTGGCTCTATGGATGCTCGATACTTTTTCCTAGTTCTTGTGGTGGTTGGTAAGTGTCGTGCCTTGCTTGTCTTGTATGGTGGTTTGTTGTGCTTCACTTGTTCCCTGTGGTGGTTTGTTCGTGCTGTGCCTTTGCTCGCTCTCTGTGGTGATTCACTTCTCTAGATTTTGGAGGGTTTCAGGTTGCTTTCCCACCTGCAAGTCTATTTGTCTCTGTCATTTGGCCCATACTTCATTTCTGCTCTGTTTTGTGGTGATTTGTCTGTTTTATGTTGGGTATGGTGATGATTCGGCTCTGCAAACATAGGTTTTGAGACTCTAACGTTCTGGCTCCTTGGTGAGAAGGCAAAACGATTTCATGGCATTTTTGTTGGGAGAGACCCTCTGTTATGGGTCTCGACTCTCTTCCTCTGTTGCAGAATTGGACCTCCTCCACGTAAATCCTCACTCCTCCCTTGGTTTGCTATTCACCGTGCTTTGGTGTCGTGGCCCTACCTAACTGTTGCCTTGTTCTGCGGTGGCATGCAAGTCCTTCCAGGGGATATTTGCTCCATGGCTTTGTCCTTGCGACCATTTGTGGGCTTAGGGAAAACCTGGGTTGGGTATTTCCGTGGTTGTAACTTTCTCTTGCTTGCTCTGTTGCTTGTTTTGTCTGTAATCGAGTATAACCCTTGGGGTTTTGATTCCTTTGTGTATGTGTGTGGTTTCAAAGGTGTTCATGCCCTCGCTATTTGATTAGTGTTTAGCCTGTGAACTATAATGTTTTTTTGGTTTGCATGGGTTTCAGAACCCTCCACGATTTCAGGGTTATAGATTTTGCACAGTGAACTGTTAAATGGGAAACAAAAATGAAATGTATAGGAATGCTTGAATGTTGAATATAAAAGTACTTGGTTTTTTTGTTGAGGAAAAGGAAAAATGTATTGCATATGTTGGTTTACCTTTCTCTAGTTCCCAGTTTGAGATGCTTTCTGTTACAAGATTCTTGTCTATGCTATTTTGATTCTTAATGAGTTGTTTTGCTGTATTGCTTTCATTATGATTCCTGAAACATTTATGCACAAGGGAAAAAAAATATCCTGCTTACATTTATGATAGGTTCTAGAATTGTTTGCTTTTATAGATGTTCAAAAACAATTGTAAATTACAAATTCTGAGCTCTCTCTCCTCTCTGGATGGCAACCCCTCGATGAGCTCTGGTTTTTCTTTTTCAATGCATTATTAGTAGTTTCTTTACAGTTGAGGAATTTTTCCTCAATTACCTTTCAGTTGTTTAACATTTTTTTTAAACAAGTCCCTAACTAATCCTATCTTGATTTGCTTGCCTAATTTTAAAGAACAATGGCTGAGTCAGCCTTAATTTTAAATGAAACAAAATAAAATAGAAACTCAAAATGTTTTTCTCTCTATCTAGCAAAATAAAATAAAATAAAAAACATTTCCCAATTGTTGCCTTTCACTCGAATGCTCCTGCATCAGGCTCCCAAGCTAAATTAAACTCATGGCTACTGTCCATGAGCTTTTCAATAGAGTACCCGGTGCTTTGAATCTGGCCAACATCTAACCAAGAACTATCTTCAATAGGATGACCCTTCCACTTAACTAGGTACCACAAATATTCTTTCCTTCGAGTTCGTCTGGCCACCTAGGTGTCTAGGATCTGTTCGATCTCTAAAGGTTTTGATGGGGGCATTTGTTTAATCCGTGAATCATTCTCATTCTGGTGTCCCATGTTCATCTTTCTGAACTATATTATTCATTTTTTGCAATGTAGGGGTCCAGATCTGCCACATTAAAAATGGGTGAAATTCCAATACCTCGGGGTAACTACAATTCATAAGCGTTCGCAGAAAACTTCGGAAGAATCCTACAAGGGCCAATTATTTTCCATTTCAACTTGTTGTATTCACCTTTAGGGAACCTCTCCTTGCGTAGGTGTGCTAATACCAGGTCTCCTACGTTGAATTGTACTTCTCGCCTTTTCAAATCTGCTTTCTGCTTGTATCTTTGGCCGCTATCTTGTAATTTTAATTTCACCTATTCATGAAGATCGCTGATTGCCTTTTCGAAATCTTCACCATCAACACTCCTGTGCTCCAACTGACCCAAATCCCATAACTCATGTACTCCACACGGGTGCATTTTGTATAGGATCTAGGAAGGACTACTGCCCGTGCTTCAGTTGGGTGAATTGTTATAAGGAAATTCCACTTGTGCAGGCACACAATCCCACTATTGAGAATTTTCTCCAACCAAACTCCTCGATAGATTTCCCAAACTTCGGTTCACCACTTCGGTTTGGCCATCGGTCTGCAGATGATAAGCTGAGCTGAAGTTTAGTTTAGTGTCTAATTTTTTCCATAAGGTCTGCCAAAAATGTCTTGTAAACTTAACGTATCGGTCCGAAACAATAGACTTCCGAAAGCCATGTAATCTGACTATCTCTGTGAATAAAAAATGTGCTACATGTGTGGCATCACTGGTTTTCCTACATCGAATGAAATGTGCCATTTTGGTGAAACGATCCACCACCACCATGATGGAATCAAGTCCTCGTTGTGTCTTTGGCAGACCTAAGACAAAGTCTAAGCTGACTGAGTCCCATGGTTTGTTCGGAATAGGTAAGGGCGTATACAACCCTATGTTCTGGCTGTGTCCCTTTGCAAGCTGACACACTTTGCATCTAGTCACAAGCCTTTGTACATCTCTACACATCTTCGGCCAGTAGTAAAAGTGGCTCAACTGATCCAAGGTCTTGTCTATGCCAAAATGCTTGGCTAAACCTCCATTATGCTTTTCCTAGATTAAGTTCTCTCTCATAGAACATTCCGGAATACACAATTTCCCTCCTTTGAACAACATCCCTTCCTACATATTAGAGTCTAGCCATGAACTGCTATCTCTCAACAATGGATTTTGGCAAGCTTCATAGGCTTCCTTAAAATCTGCATCTGCCTCATACAAGTCTTTAAGATGTTTGAATCCAAATACTTGTATCATACTTTCTTGTAGGATCAAATTCCTCTTGCTTAATGAATCTTCCACTTTGTTGGCTTGACTGCTGATGTGTTTCAAAACAAATGTAAAAATCTGCAGGTACTCCACCCACTTCGATGTTTATGGTTTAGCTTATGCTGTTGCATAATATACTGTAACACAGAATTGTCTGAAAATAAGATAAATTCATTGGCCAACAGATAATGTCTCCAATGCTTTAACACTTGAACCACTGCATAAAATTCCTTGTCATAAGACGTATACTTCTGCCTGCATTCCTTTAGTTTCTCAATGAAATAGGCTACTGGCTTGTCCTCTTAGCTAAGTACTACACCAGTGGCTATTCCACTGGCATCACAACGAACTTGAAAAAGTTTATTAAAGTTCGGTAATCTCAAAATTGGTTTCTCAGTAATTTTTCTTTTGAGCACCTGAAAACTCTTCTATGTCATTTATGTCCAATGGAAAAGTTGATTTGCCTTCTTAATGGTGTCCACCATGGGTGCACAAATCCCACTCAAATTTTTAATAAATTTCTGATAAAAACTTGCCAATCCATGGAAAATTTGTACCTCAAACAAACGTTTGGGAGATGTCTAGCTAACTATGGCTGCAACCTTTTCCGGATCCATTTTTAGTTCATTCTCAGAAATCACAAATCCCAAATAAATTAACTCTTTCTTCGAAAAAGAACATTTCTTCAAATTTATCAGTAATTTATTTTGCTGCAATTTTTCCAATACATACCTCACGTGTCAAAAATTCTCTTCCTTCATCTTGCTAAATATAAGTATATCATCCAAATATACAATCACAAATTTACCAATGCATTCCTTCAGCATCTCGTTCATCAACCGCATGAATGTTCCGGGGGAATTTCTCAATCCCAATGGCATAACCAGCCATTCGTATAAGCCTTCATTAGTCTTGAAAGTTGTCTTCCACTCGTCACCTTCCCAAATTCTGATTTGGTGGTAGCCACTTTTCAGCTCTATCTTTGAAAAGTACGCTGCTCAACTCAAACAATCCATCATATCATCCATCCGAGGTAAAGGAAACATGTACCTAATAGTGATCTTGTTAATGGCTCAGGAATAAGTGCACATTCGCCACTCACCTCCTTTGTTAGGAGCTAAAACAGTCAGAACTACGCAAGGGCTTAAACTCTCCTGAACCAGTCCTTTATCCAACAACTCCTACACCTGCTTCTTTATTTCTTTATTATCCTTCGGACTCATCTGGTAAGAAGCCTTGTTGGGAAAATTGGCTCCTGGAATAAAGTCAATATGGTGACTAATGCTTTGCTTTCGTGGCAATTTGTCTAGGAGATCGTTTACCACAATATCAATAAATTCTTGCAGCATGTCTTATATCTCTTTAGGTAAGTCAGTGACTTCAGTATGGATCAATTCTAGTTTTGGCCTTTGAACAACTACATATTTTACCTCATCATCCTCCATCTGTCGCATAAAATATTTTCCGCCTAACAGTAATGCTTTTGTCCCATTGGTTTTGTAGCATCCTCTTCCTTCATGGGCACTAGCGTATGCTTTATCCCATCTCTAACAAACTTGTAACAATTTGTTTCCCCATCATGGATGACCTTCCTATCATACTTCCCTGGTCTGCCTAGCAGAATATGGCACCCGTCCATAGGCATGATATCACAAGTCACCTTGTCCTTGTACTTGCCAATATGAAACTCTACTTCACACTGCTCATCGACTAGCAGTTGGTGACCTTTCTGCAACCAAGACACCCTATATGGAGTTGGATGCTTCAACTTCTTCAAATCCAATTTCCCCACCATTTTAGTAGCTACTAGATTATCAGTACTTCCACTCTCTATGATTAATTTGCATCGTTTCCCATGCGACTTTCACACAGTCTGAAACAATACTTTCCTCTGTGTCTGATTAGCTACTTCCTTAGCTAGTTTCAATAATACCTTGTTCAACACCAAGGCTTCCCCGGTTTCTGGCATATTTTCCACCTCCTACGGTGGTGCCTTCGCTTCATCGGGCTGAGTGACATATGCTCCCCTTTGCCCATTTTTTTCATTTTTAGGACATTCAAAGGACCTGTGTCCCCACTTGTGACACTTGTAACATTGATAGACATTTCCTCTGCCTCTGCCATTACCTCTTCCTCACTGGTATGACCTTCACCCTCTGGTGTTACCTTCCCTTTCAGTCTGTCCTGAAATCTTCAAACTACTACCCTCTTCATTGTTGTTGGCAGTCCTACCTCTGCCAAAGGCCTATCCCCGACCTCTGCCAGAACCACGTCCTCTTCTAGCATTTTGTTTCCTAGCAATCTTTTCCTCCACCTTCAAAGCACTCTGATAAGATTCCTCTATGATCTTAGGGGAAAGAATACTAATTTCATCTAGGATATCCATCCGTAGACCATTTACAAACCTCACTATTTTCTTAGGGGTATCTTCAACATAACCAGCTCTCAGGTTTACTTTATAAAATTCTTCAATATATTCCTTTACGGTCATCATTCTCTGTATCAGATTCTATACTTGTCTATAAAGCGCAATTGGATAATCTTTAGGCAAAAATTTGCTCTTTATTCTAGCAATCATCCCATCCTATTTTTTAATCAATGGTTTGTTCAATCTCCTCCTTTCTACCTATACACTGTCCCACCATAGTGTTGCATGTCCCTTCAACTTGGTGACAACAAACCTGATCCTCTTGTCTCTGCTGATTTCTTCATATTCAAAATATTTATCTAATTCAATTATCCAGTCTAACAATGCCTCTGTGGACAAACTTCCATCATAATTAGAGAGCTCCAGTATTGGCTTACTGCTAGCCAACAAAATTGACCTCAGTAGTTTAATCTCTGGTCCTTCATCATCTGACCCATCCATCGTGGCTGTGCTTTCCTCCTCACTATCATCCCCACCTTCCGGATCTCTAAGCCTTCCTGCTTCCATTATTGCCAAACGTGCAGTTAAAATCCTGATTTCTTCTCGTAACCCTTCATCTGCTACTCTCCTGATGACTATTCCTCTACCCCTTCTTCCTACCTCCATCTTTATTGAGAGAAAGGAACAATCTACTATGATACTAAAAATTGGTGGCGATCCCGAGGAGGGACATGTAGCTATCACTGTTTAACTATTTTGTTTTCAAATTAAAGTCAGTGGCAGGGATTTTGGTATATGGTTTTAATGTGATTTATTGTGTTCTGCCCACCCTTTGTACTGTCCTCGGGGTTACGACCACGGGTTATCACACTTGCCGAGGGTATTATCAATTCATTCCTTATTTTCTATGGTTTGGTTTGGCTCTATGGATGCTTGATGCTTTCGCCTGGTTCTTGCGGTGGTTGGTAAGTGTTGTTCTGTGCTTGTCCTATATGGTGGTTTGTTGTGCTTCGCTTGTTCCCTGTGGTGGTTTGTTGGTGCTATGCCTCTACTCACTCTCTGTGGTGATTCACTTCTCTGGTTTTTGGGTGGTTTTAGGTCACTTTCCCACATGCAAGTCTATTTGTCTCTTTCATTTGGTTCATACTTTGTTGCTGCTCTGTTTTGTGGTGATTTGTGTGTTTGATGTTGGGTTTGGTGATGATTCGACTCTGCAAACATAGGTTCTCACCTTACTACTGCATAGGACGGCTCAACGAACTCTCTCTTAGGTAATTCTCTTATTTTAGTTTCAATTTCACCTTTCGTTTTTGAGACTCTAACATTCTGGCTACTTGGTGAACAGGCATAACGCTTTCATGGCATTTCTCTTGGGAGAAACCCTCTGTTCCGGGTCTCGGCTCTCTTCCTTTATTGCAGAATCAAACCTCCTCCAGGTAAATCCTCACTCCTCTCTTGGTTCTTTGTTCACTGTGCTTTGCTGTCGTGGCCCTACCTAACTGCTGCCCTGTTCTGTGGTGTTGTGTAGGTCCTTCCAGGGGAGCGATGCTCCATGGCTTCATCCTTGAGACCGTTCATGGGCTTAGGGAAAACTTGGGTAGGGTCTTTCCATGGTTGTAACTTTCTCTTGCTTGCTCTATTGCTTATTCTGTCTGTAATCGAGTATAACCCTTGGGGTTTTGATTCCTTTGTGTATGTGTGTGGTTTCAGAGGTGTTCATGCCCTAGCTATTTGATTAGTGTTTAGCCTGTGAACTATAATGTTTTTTTTGGTTTGCATGGGTTTAGAAACCCTCCACAATTTCAGGGTTATAGATTTTGTACAGTGAACTATTAAATGGGAAACGAAATGGAAATGTATAGGAATGCTTGAATACTGAATATAAAAGTACCTGGTTTTTTTGTTGAGGAAAAGGAAAAATGTATTGTATATGTTGGTTTACCTTTGTCTGGTTCTTGGTTTGAGATGCTTTCTTTTACAAGATTCTTGTTGATGCTATTTTGATTCGTAATGAGTTGTTTTGTTGTCTTGCTTTCATTACGATGCCTGAAACATTTATGCACAAGGGAAAAAAACTATCCTGCTTACATTTATGATAGGTTCTAGAATTGTTTTCTTTTATAGATGTTCAAAAACAATTGCAAATTACAAATTTTGAGCTCTCTCTCCTCTCTGGATGGCAACCCCTCAATGAGCTTTGGTTTTTCTTTTTCAATGCATTATTAGTAGTTTCTTTACAGTTGAGGAACTGTTCCTTAGTTACCTTTCAGTTGTCTAACAATTTTTTTTAAACAAGTCCCTAACTAATCCTATATTGATCTGCTTGCCTAATTTTAAAGAACAATGGCTGAGTCAGCCTTAATTTTAAATTAAAAAAAAAACTCAAAATGTTTTTCTTTCTATCCAGCAAAATAAAATAAAATAAAAAACATTTCCCAGTTGTCGCCTTTTCACTCGGATGCTCCTGCATCATTGTGTAAGCCTAACAGATAGAAGGTAGATCTGGTTGAGTCATGGACTGTCAAAATTTACATGTGCTTAGTACAAAAAAACTTTATGAATGGAGAAATAAGGTAAAAGCATAACTAATATCTTATGGACCTTATGTACGGAAGCAAGTGTGTGAATGATATTTCAAAGACTCCCCCTCTACTCGAGAACAACAATGGAATGCTAAAGAAAAATTTGTAATGTATAACAACCTTCATAATAAGGATCTTGAGAAAATGATAAATCTTATATATGCAAAATAAATTTGGGAAAGGTTACAACTCATGCACGAAGGATACACTAGTAGCAACTTTGTTGAAAAGAAGAAAAAGAGAAGGAAGAAAAAGTCATGTCAAAAGGAAAGTGTGAAATCAAATGAGACCTTTTCTACAAATGTAAATGTATCTAATTCTAATCAAGAAAAGTCAGATGAGAAGTTATATGAAGAATAAATCATGCTTGATTCAACTTTGGCTGGACTATATATATCAAGGAATGAAAACAAATACCTAAAGAAACTTGTGCACATATGTGATGAGAGAGAGAACGAGTATGAGGAAGAAATTACTACTTCGAGGACACAATTAGAAGAAGAAAAGAAAACTAAGCAAATGTTGAGAAAATGACTGAAGGAGAACGAAGATGTTATAGATCTAACCCAAAAATAATGTAATAATGGGATGGGCCATAGTAATAAATAAGGTGGTTAACCCATATCATGTAAGGGACCACAAGTAGTTAGTAATAATGTAATGGGCCCATGGTATTAGTTCGATGGTATGAGGGAACCATGGTAATGACCATGTATTGTATGTATGAGGCCTATATAGAGGCAAGGACTCCACATGGAGAGAATGTCAAGGGATATTGTATGACAGCATATGGTTGTGGAGTGTTCTCTTCTTAAGGAGTGAATGTATGGTGTTGCCCTACCTTAAGGGTTTGATCAATAAAGAATCATTTCATATTATTTCTGGGTTTATTTGCATTGTCTTATATTTTCATATTAGATCTATAATATTTCTGGGTTAGATCTATAACAAGTGTTATCAGAGTTCTAGTTGCTACCATGCACCGACCCAATGTACTTGAAATTTGGGACCGCCCGAGTTTTTTTCACTAGCAATTGAATGGTACCACCTCGCTCAGCTCGTCGTCCTGATTCTGATGGGTTGATTCTTTTTGAAAAATCCTAACGGAGTTTTACTCCTTGCTTAGGAATACTGTAGTAGCCGAATCCTCAAAATGTCAATCCTACCAAAAGTCTTGCGAAAATCATGCCCTGGTATAGGAACCCCACACAACTACTCAGATCCAGTGGATCTGAGAGATCTGAATGGCGGATCAGATAGCTCTTATCGGTGGAATAGATTGCTGTTGTGGATCTGATGGATCTAAGAGATCAGAATGGCTGGTCTGCTAACTCGAAACTGCGGGATTGATGTCTGCTGCTACTGCAACCCCCTTGCGAGAGAGGATTTGGCATAGATTATGCGTGATCCCAAGATAGAAAAGGGAACTATGGTCTCGAGGAGTCTCAGGTGCTACAGATTGCAATATACATAAGGGTCTGACAGTAGTACTCGGCCCAATGTTTCAGGGCTCTAACTAAGGAGGATCAACCGTACCCTTAGGCATACAACCCGACTACCCTATTGTATAGGCGAGTAATCTCTTTGAGTGCTGTTCTCGGTGTACTGTAGTAGCAAGACGACCGACGGTCTATCTATGGCGAGGTTTCAGAGGAGCTAAGGGGCTTCCAATATACCCAAAAGGTACTTGGAAGACATTCTGTGCGCGGTTCTGTCTAATGCGCTACTACTCGAAGGGGTACCCACAAGGGTTACAAGGGAGTCCAACAAGCGTGAGAACCTCTTGTATTTCCTACGTGCATGCCTCCCCAAATCCGAAAGTTTATGCACTCAATGACAGATCCTGTGGTTTAAAGACGTCGGAACACGTCTCTAGCCAAAAAAAAATTGCTAAGAAATGGAGACCCCACCTGCCCTGGAAAGAGCTCTGATACCACTTGTTATAGATCTAACCTAGAAATATTATAGATCTGATATGAAAATATAAGACAATGCAAATAAACCCAGAAATAATATGAAATGATTCTTTATTGATCAAACCCTTAAGGTAGGGCAACACCATACATTCACTCCTTAAGGAAGGAGAAACTCCACAAGCCATTTTGCTGTTTATACATATTCTTGTGATTCTCTCGTGGGCTTTCTAGCCTCTATATATTCTCATCATCAATACATGGGTCGTTTACCATGGTTCCTGACTACATCGAACTAATACATGGGCCCATTACATTATTAACTACTTGTGGTCCCTTACATGATATGGGTTAACCACCTTATTTATTACTATGGCCCATCCCATTATTACATTATTACCTTGGGTACCTCCCTTTGTACCCCATATTACCACCCCTAGGTATATAACTGAGGAACAATCTAAAAGGCTAGAGGTTGAGACTAATTCACCTAAAAGTGAGTTAGAATATAAGAACCAATTGTGTAAACAACTAGAAGACAAAATTGTCTCCAAGAAGAACTTAGATAAGGAAAACATTAAAGAGAATGCAACAACATAAAAAATACCTACAAAAGAAGAAGCTAGTAGCAGCATGAATTGTATAGAAGTAAATAAAACAAGCAACATCATCAAGAACTAAAAAATGAGATGAAGAAATGGTCCTTTGCAAAAAGATCATTTGCTCCTAGAGATGAATTGAGAAAATTTGGAATGTCCTAAAGGAAATTATTTGCTTATTTGAAATATATCATATCTTTTTTTTTCCATGAACTTATACATGTTTCATCACAATGTAGGACAAAACAAATCAAGTTTATTTAAAACATTTTTGGTAGAAATCACGTTGGAAGAGTTTGGTTGATGTGTTTCGAACCAACTAGTGTGGTTCATCATCAGGTCAAGATGAAGAATCAGTTCAAGGCAGTAGGTTAAAGAGGAAGATAAGACATCCTAACGGCTATAAGGAAATGACTATATTTGAATCGGAGAGGAAAGGGGACCTTTTTTTTTAATAAATTTTAAATAATAATGATAACTCTTTAAATTAATTTTAAACTAATTAGATTTAATTAATTATTTTTAGCTAAATAATTTAAAAATATATAAATTAAAATCATTAAATAACTTTAGACTTGACTAGGAATAAGATATACATAAATATATATAAATCAATAAAGGATTATAACAAACTCATAATTTAAGGAGGGGAATAATAATATAATAAACATTATTCCAATAAGGAAAACAAGAAAATATAAAATCCTAAGCGTTGGGACAGGGTCCCCTGTGATCAATTTTGGGGCAAAAGCATAAGTTTTGGGGTAGAAAGCCCAAGTTTTTGTGATGTAAAGTGTAAAGTCTCAGCAATTTGTGGCCGTGGCGCACATATAGTAAGTGTCATAAAGGGATTTTCCCTTCTTTTATGTAAGTTGTGTCGGCTGGTATAGACCTACCCATGGTCCATGGACCATGGGATTGTATAAAAAGGAGAGTCTTAGAGAGTTTAAGCCAGTTTAGTTAAGTTAAAAATTGATGTAATTGGTCGTTAGAGTTGAAGAGCGAAGAGTCTTAGAGTAGAAGAGAGGCTCTGTAGTTGTGTGCGCAGAGGCCTAGAGTAGAGTCCACCGCTGAGTGCGTGGACCCCTGCAGCTGATTGCGCAGGGTAGTCTTGAGTCTATAAGAAAATCTGAAACATCAATAAAGAGAATATTCTAGATATATCTAAATTTTTCCCATTTACTTCTGATATGAATGAATGCATTATGTTATGATGAATATTGGGTTTATGATTTAATACTGTATTGATGCGTGATTCTGCATGGTTTACATTGTTATATGAATGCAAACAATAATATCTATTTACGTGAAGAATATCTTAATGCATGCTAAAGATATCAGACACTTAAGGCAATCTGGGTAATAATAGGCTTAGGATTGATTACAAAGGTGCATAAGTGGTTGATTCACTTGTTTAGTGTCCACGCAAGACAATCGTAGACCTTCTCGAATGCCTAGAGGCTGGTAAGAGCGAGCTATATCGATAAGCCTCAAGGGCTTATCGATCTATGTGAAGGCAGATTTAGGGCATAAAATGACTTCATAACCATCTCTTGGTGTGGAAACTTGGTTCCAACATCCCCCCATATTCCTTCGAATGAGACTTCAGTTCGTGTTCCATGGATTGATGTCGAAAGGGCTAGTAGTGTAGGGATTTGTTTGGCAAACTTAACTCTAAACTTGGGTCAAGACCCAGTAAGCCAACATATGGTTCCATTGCCAAGACCGGGATCTACATAAAGAGATGTGTGATGTCGCATCACTGGAATCCAACTAAGAAGGAAATTGAAGATTGGTTGGATAGAAAGATCCATGAATTCACAACACAAGAAAATAGAAATCCACGATTGATGAAAGAATAGTGGTTGGATAGGTATCTGTACACAGAGATGCACAATTTTTTTTTTATTCCTTCTTGGTCGAATTATACAAGTGAATCGCTAAATTGGCAGACGGTTAGGGTAGGTGGAGGCTTGACGGTCCAATAGTGTGGACCCTGGAGTTAGTGCGAATATTGGAAGCCTCTGAAGGTAAGAACGCGCACGCTATCGATCACTGGCTTGATCATGTCCTCAAAGGGTTTGTGACAGAGTTCATAGTTGATACCTTGGTCAGCTATGGTGAAGCAGAGTGACGCTTCTTCCATGGACAACGAGGTAAGTATTTAAGATATTTGAATACTTAGATTAAAATTCTCTTGTGTGAAAAGTGGGTTATGCAATTACCTTGATGTTTGGAGCTACGCGAAGTGGAAAGTTATTTAGGGATAGAAGGGGAACATGTCCTGAATATAGCCTGCTGATTGTGCCTCCTCTGAGTGATGACGAAGAAGTAGCATAAGCTTCTCGCAAAGCGCTGTCGAGTTAATAAGGCGAGAGTTCCTGGGAGTACCCTATTCACCCACACCACCTCCATCTTCACCTCCACCACATACACCTTCGTTCACGCCACCACCACCCCCACCACCATTCAGTATGATGAATACAATGAAGTTGCCCATTTTCAAGGGCTTGGGAAATGAGGACCCGGACCAGTTTTAGTTCATCGCGAAGGCTGTGTGGCAAGCCTAAAACATTATAGATGATAAGATTAAGAAAGAAACATTAGTTACTGATTTGTAGGAATGCGCACTAACGTGGTACATTAAGTACTGGACTGATAACCCAGCAATTACGTTGGTAGACATTCAGAATACGATGAATAAGGAATTTAGTAGGCCCAAATCTGAAGCACAATCAATCATTGGATTCAAGGAGATCATGATGAAGCCTGTCAAGACACCCTAGGTGTTGGATCAAAGATTGAAGTGCATGATCCGCGAAGCTAACATGAATATTACGAATGGGAAACATTACAAACGGTTTGTGGCTTCGCTCTTGACTCATTTAAGGGTTACTTTATCACAAAAAAAGATTGGGACCCAAGCGAAGGCCCTGGAGATTGTGATGAGATTGAACGAGACACTAATTCAAGATGCTTCTCTGAGAGTTCAACAAATTCACGTGGAGTTGCAGAACATTTGCTTAGAATTCCAAAGTCTGAAGAAGGATAGAGTGACTCAGCCAAAGGTGCACGAAGAAGTTTGGTGTTTGAAATGTAACAGTCAGGGGATGATAAAGATCATTGCCCTGTCTTTGTGAATTATGTTGTAGGAGGAGGAACGATGCCTCTGAGGTTGGAATCTCAAGCGAAGCTCAAGTAGGGCCTAGTACAAGGCCCGTGTTGTGGTGTTCTATTTGTCAGGTACCTGGAAAACATGCGACCGATAATTGCCACTTGCTGCATAAATTTGTGTAGACATTGTAACAACTCTTCTGCAAATTCTGCTAATCAGTAGGTCATGATGAGTGCAATTGCTATAGTTATGAGTTAATGATGAAAATAACACCCACGTATTGAATGCAGACAAAAAATCTGCCTACAGATTAAGGTGTTGGGGGAGCGCTAGGAGGATATCAGGGGCGCGGGCGAGGCCGAGGCAGAGGAGGACGTGCAAGAGGTTTGAGGAAAGCTATTTGCTAAAATTGTGGGGGTCCAGGACACTACACATGAGAATGTATGACCCTGACGTGCCTGTCATGTCGATACTGTACTTAGTTTGACTACGCGACAAAAGACTGCCTTGTATTAATAGCTAAGATGCATGAAAATGGGACACAACCTTAGCAGCCTACCCAAAACTTGTAGATGGTGAGGGATAAACCCTATGAAGAGAATCCTAATGTGAATATTGTGTTGCGTAGTGTAATAACAAATGACGAAGATAAGGGAAAACAACTTGAAGAAAGTGAATGGGTCCACAAATCTCCAGAGAAGGAGGTCGGCTTTGATCTAGAGTGCATAAAAGAAATCTTCATGGAAGTGAAGAAGAGATTTGATGAGGCTTCTACCTCAGGAAGTTAGGATAAGCAGTATGAAGAAATGGACCCATCCATGCTTACTACCTTTTTGGAGACCTGTATGAAGTTGCTATGCAATAGTAAGGCCGTAAAATGATTATAGGAGTTGATCAATAAATGTGCTAGTAATTATCCTGAGGGACCGCGCGTGGTCAGGAAAATTGGTAAGCATAAGGAAAGAACATGGTGTTTGATGAGGCTCACCGCACAAATAGGAGAGTATGAACTGGACCAAGTTATTCTGGATCTTGGGTCAGATGCGAATGTTTTTCTGAAATAAACATGGGAGAGAATGGGGAGACCTATGCTACAGTGGTCTCGTATTCTGTTGTGGATGGTAAGTCAACAAAAGAATCAGCAAAAGATTATACTCATGGGAAGATTGTAGGGAGCGACAGTAGATATTGAAGGCGTGAGCACATTGGCTGATTTCAAGGTAATAGAGATTGTTGATGACAAGAATCCCTACCCTGATCTCCTTGGGATCGATTGGGCTATTGACATGAATAGGGTGATCAATTTGAAGAAGTGGACAATGTCATTTGAAAGAAAATCATTCCGCGTAGTAGTACCTCTGGACCCTACAGATGGACTGCACTATATTGAACCGGTACGCGATTATGAAAGTGACGATGGTTTGGACCAAATTTATAAGATAAATACGTGAGATCAATATTGGGTGAATTCGAAAGTAGATGGACACACTGCATGGGACTCCAAAAGTTCCTGCACATCAGATTCAGATGAGGAATTGGGACAATTGTAGAATAGATTGCACAAAGTGTCTACGCTATGATGTAACATGATGACCAAATCACTGTGCAGTGTATCATCAGAGGTAATAATTCTCCCTTATTATGATGGTTTAACTGGCATTGATAAGTTTTTGGATGCATTTGAAAGGGAAGTGCCAGAGAAGCATCGCTTCCAAGCCTTGGACTTGGTGTTGTGCGCTATGCCTGCAAGATGGTGGGGTATTCCTAAAGACAATTTCGATGGATGGCGTGAATACAAAAGACTGATGAGGGTGCGGTTTGGTCATCCAAAGGTGTGATTAACAGAGAAATACAATGGAAGGAGTGATCCGCATGACCACTTGGCCAAATGGACTGATGCTTATGGAGCATAACCGCAACTGAAGTGGATGCATTTGTTCTATCACACTTTAGATGTGATACCAATGAATTGGTACTTGGAAACAAAGCTCCACCATGGCATGGACAAATTGGATATTTCAAGACAGGGATTCTTGATGACATTCAGCTTTGAATATGGATTCGAGTGCATTGATGAAGCACTGTAGGAGGTCAAAGAAACAATCTTCAGAATCATGCAGGATCCCTTGGATTTATTCCAATCAGATTAGACCACCCAGCTGTGCCATGCGCTGGAGTGCTACAATGTGACTGCTGAAGAAGAAGAGGAGGATCCAAGGAACATTAGTATCTTAGAGACAGAAGGTCACCGTGAGGTTGAGGGGCTACATATAGAGAATCCATATATCACAGTGCTGCTGAAAACTTGACAAGTGAACATTGGGATAGAGACGGAGCTGAAGTTTGTGAAGATAGAGGACTACTAGGATGATGCTACAGTGGACAATGTCACTAAGTTACTCCACGAGTATCCGGATTTGTTCCCTACAAATTTTTCAGACCTGAAAGGGATAATAGGCGATTTAGGAGTAATGAAGATAACATTGAAACTAGACGTGAAGCCTCTGAAGCAACGACCATATCACCTTAATCCTAAGTGTAAGGAAAAGGACCGCTTGGAGTTGGAAAAAATGTTGGCAGCAGGTATCATTGAACTAGTGGAGGAGTTTGACCGGGTAAGTCCTATGGTCATTTAGGAAAAGATGCAGAAGGATAAAATAAGGATATGCGTAGATCTGAGGAAGCTAAATGATGCTTGCGTACATGATCCTTTTCCAACACAATTCACCGATGAAGTGCTGGATAATGTCGGATGATAGGAAGCATATTCATTCACTGATGGGTTCTTGGGTACCATAAGATCAAGAACACATCAGAAGATAGGAGTAAGACTACTTTCGTGACCGAGTGGGGGATGCTTTTAGTATACTGTAATGCCTTTTGGACTGAAGAATGCACCGGAAATCTTTTTGCGCGTAGTAATTATAGTGTTCAAAGAGTTCATTCACAAGTTTTTGGAGGTATACTTTGATGATTGGATGGTGTTTGGATTGGTCAAACGCCATGTAGCTAGTTTGTGCTTGATGTTGGATACGTGCTGGAGGTGTCAGATCATGCTAAATTTAAAGTGTCTATTTTCTATCCCTTTCAGAATCTTGCTGGGTCATGTAGTCTGCATACAAGGATTAATGATGGATCCAACTAAGATCATGGTTATAATAAATTTGGAGGCACCTAGAAGTGTTAAACAGTTGTGCACATCACTCGGTCATACTGGTTATTATCGAAAGTTCATCAAGGGTTATTCTCAGATCACCGCACCGATGGAAAAACTGTTAAAGAAGGACACTACATTCTATTGGACTAAAGAATATCAACAGAGCTTGGATGTGTTAAAGGAGAAAATGGTCACCGCGTCGATCCTATTCTTCCTGGATTAGAAGAAGGAGTTTCATGTGCATGTGGATGCATGATGTATTGCACTGGGAGTAGTACCCACACAGGCTAGCCAAGGAGAACTGGATCACCCGATAGCATTTGCGAGCAGGAAGCTGTCTAAGGCTGGAAAGAACTATTCAACGACAAAGTGCAAAGGGTTGGCTATGGTGTATGCGCTCCAGAATATTAGGCATTACTTGTTAGATAAACACTTTAAGATGTCTACAGACCATTCTGCATTAAAATACCTAGTCAACAAGCCTGTGTTGGGGGCAGAAATATGCAGATGGCTGTTGTTGTTTCAGAAGTATGATTTCAAAGTCATTGTGAAACCAGGCGATTGAATGTAGGACTGGATCATCTGTCGTGCATTGAAACCAGCAAGGAGCCCAATAATTTGGAGGAAGGATTGCCTGACGCACAACTCTTTGCGGTGCACATGGCAGACAATCATTTTGCAGACATCATCCACTTCCTGACTACGAGAACGAATCCAAAGGGATACACTAGTCAACAGAAGAAGGAATTAGTGGTGTGTGCGACAGAATTTTTTGTGATTGTAGGTCATTTGTATAAAATGGGATCAGATGAGATATTGCAATGTTATGTGCCTGATTTTGAACGAAGTAGTATCCTCGCTGAAGCTCATGGAGGGGTTGTGGGTGGCCATTATGGAGGAAAATAACAACGCAAAATATTTGACACGTTGGGCTATGGTGGCCAACATTGCATAAGGATTGAAAAACATATTGTAGGGCATGCAATGCATGTTAGAGGATGGGCAGGCCATCGTGGAGGGATCAACTGCCTCTGAATCTACAAGTGTCATTGCAACCATTTGAAAAGTGGCCAATTGATTTTGTAGGACCAATTCAGCCTTGAGGAAATATGATGAGTGCATGGTATATCATCACCACGATTGAGTATTTGACCAGATTGGCGGAGTTGCAACCTGAAAAGGATTATACGACGACAACAACAATGAAGTTCCTATTTGAATATGTGCTGACCAAGTTCAGTTTCCCAAAGATTTTGATGATTGATCGTGGTACGCACTTCCTTAATGAAACGATTAGTGTGCTAATGGAAGAGTTCCAAGTTTATCATCAGAAGAACACGCCGTATCATCATCATGCTAATGGGACAGTGGAAGCATTTAATAAGATATTGGAGAATGTGCTGAAAAAAGTCTGCAATGCACAAAGGAATGATTGGGATGTGCACATACCATCAATGTTATGGGCTTATAGAATTACTTGTAAAAAGCTAATTGGATAGACACCGTTTAGGATGGTTTATGGCGTAGAAGTAGTGATGCTGATGGAATATATTATGCCTAGTCTATGCATAGCGGCATTCATAGGTATGGTGGGTCACGAAGCCTTAGAAGAGAGGCTCGCACAACTGACAGAGTTGGAGGAAGATAGATTCTTGGTTGGATTCCATCAACAAGTTCAGAAGGAGCACGAAAAGGCATGGCACGATCGGCACATCAAACTACGCACCTTCAAGGTAAACAATTTAGCTTTATTATATGACAAGAAGTTTGATAAATTTATAGGAAAATTTCTGACACATTGGCTGGGGCCATATGTGATCAAGGAGATTACCAATGGTGGAGTCATTCAGCTTGTGAAATTGAATGGTAAATGGCAGCCAATTGAAGCCATACACCGTCCAGATGACTATATGACAGTAGAACAGTCTTAGCGCACCAGACAGCTGCAACGAGGCACGGGACTATAAACTACACTGCCCGAGTTGTAGAGCTACATGATGAGGGGCCTGCGTGGAATAGAAGGGTGTCATAGTGTCAGCAGACGTGTAAAAGGAGTTGTGCTATAGGACGAGAGACCGCACAGCGTAGCCAGAAAGTGATTGTTACTGTCATTGTTCATGGTTTGTCTGCCATAAGATGGTTAAGAGGAGCGGGCGACCAAAATTTGAGGCATATGTTATCTCTGCCGCCATTGAAGATAAGTTGGAAACCCTAGAGAGGACACAACAGAAGGTTAAAGAAGATAGTGTAGGACCAGTGACTGAGCAACTGGTCGAGAAAATCAAGCAGACAACCATGTAGAGCACGACCGAGGTAGCAATAGCTTAAGTCGATCTGTGAGGTATTCATAGCAATATCTCCACGCCCGCAGAGTGACTCGAGGGTGAGTCACGATATTTGTGTTAGGGGCCTGTTGGGACAAGATCCCCTACGGTCAATTTTGGGGCAAAAGCCCAAATTTTGGGGAAGAAAGCCCAAGTTTTTGTGATGTAAAGTGTAAAGTCTTCGTAAGTTATGGCCGCAGAGTGCATAGATAGTAAGTGTCATAAATGGATTTCCCTTCTTTTATGTAAGTTGTGTTAGCTTGTATAGACCTACCCATGATCCGCGGACCATAGGATTTTATAAAAAGGAGAGTCATAGAGAGTCTAAGACAATTTAGTTAACTTAAAAGTTGATGTAATGGGTCATTAAAGTTGAAGAGTGAAGAGTCTTAGAGTAGAAGAGAGGCTCTGCAGCTGTGTGCACAAAGGCCTAGAGTAGAGTCTGTAGCTGAGTTCACAGATCCTTGCATCTCAGTGCGCAGGGTAGTCTTGAGTCTATAAGAAAATATGAAGCATCAATAAAGAGATTATTCTGGAAATATCTACATTTTGCCCATTTATTTCTGATATGAATGAATGCGTTATGTTATGATGAATATTGGGTTTATGATATAATATTGTATTCATGCGCGATTCTGCATGGTTTACATTGTTACATGAACACAACTAATAATATATGTTTACGCGAAGAATATCTTAATGCATGCTAAAGATATCAGATACTTAAGCCGATCTGGGTAATAACAAACTTCGGAGTGATTACAGAGGCGTGTAAGTGGTTGATTCACCTGTTTAGGGTCCATGCAAGACAGTCGTAGACCTTCGCAAAGGCCTAGAGGTTGGTAAGAGGGAGTTATATCGATAAGACCTTGAGGCTTATCGATCTGCACAAAGGTAGGTTTAGGGCACAAAATGACATCATAACCATCTCTGGGTGCGGAAACTTGGTTCCAGCATCCCCCATACTTCTTTGGGTGAGACTTCAGTCCGCGTTCCATGGATTGATGCTGAAAGGGTTAGTAATGCAGGGATTTGTTTGACAAACTTAACTCTAAACTTGGATAATGACCCACTAAGCCAACACTAAGACAAAGGAGGACTAAAAATAATTTCTTTAGATTAATGAAATAATAATATATGAATATCAAATAAAATTTATTTAATATAAATAATAGAGTCATAGGATATAAATAACTATTGACATTATTTTCTAACTAATTATAAAGGATTAAAGATCAAAATTTAAATATTTTTAGTTAATAATTAATAATAAAATGTATATACAAACATATAAATTAAGATTTTAAAAATATTATGACTTATCACTTAACTAAGTGAAAAATAAAATTAATATATATATAATATATATGTATGGATTAAAAACAATTTTCATAAATCGAGGCTAGGGGAAGTTATTAAAGGAATGGAAACAATATTATGAAAATAACCTTTAAAGATGAAGGGGAAGAACAATGAATCAAGATTAAAAATAAAATAAAGAGGGAGAATGGAGACAAAGGAGGATTAATAAATCCCATGGGGAATAATCAGAACAAAACAAAAACAAGGAGAAAAAAACAAGAAACGAGACAAAAAAGACTGGACCAAGAAGGAGAAAAAATGAAGAAGGGTAGGAACCCAACAAATACTAGTTTTCCATCCATCATCCCTATTAATATTACTTGACGTCCTCTCAATTTCAATGGCTTCCCTAAAATGACAGTGATGAAAATGAGAAATATTCATAATAACCTTAGCCTCCTCAATGCATATATGATGCTTGGTCTTCTCTGCATGCTCTGCCAAAGCTGAAAAGTGGGTCCTCCCATGCTTGATATCGACAACTTGTTCCTTAATCCTCTCATCAGTAGACTGACCAATTTCTTCTGATTTATCCCCATGGGATTTATTAATCCGCCTTTGTCTCCATTATCCCTCTTTATTTTATTTTTAATCTTGATTCATTGTTCTTCCCCACCACTTTTAAAAGTTATTTTGAGAATATTGTTTCCAATATTTTAATAACTTCCCCTAGCCGCGATATATATATTTAATATATATTGGTTATGTTGTAATTATAATATTTTTAAATCTTTAATTTTTATTTTGCATTATAATTTATTCATTTAAATTATAACTAAAATATTAGATTTTTATCTTTATGCTTTATAATTAGTTAGAAAATAATCTAATTAGCTATTTGTATCCTTTGGACTTATTATTTACATTAATAATTTTTTATTTAATATTTGAATATATTATTTCATTAATCTAAAGAATTTATTTTTATTCCTCCTTTTTTTTTAGGATGTTTATATTTTTGTTCCTTATCAAAATATTTTTATTATATTATATTCTATTCCTTAAATTATGAGTTTTGGTATACCTTTTTTTTTGTGATTATATATATTTATTATATCTTTATTCCTAGTGGAGTCTAAGTTATTTTTATCATTTTAATTTTATATTTTAAAATTTTTTTAGTTGAAAAACAATAATAAATATGATTAGTTTTAATTATTAATTAAATATTAATATTATTTAAATGTTGAAAATAAAGAAATTTCCCCTTTCCATAGTTAGGATGTCCTCTCTTCCTATTTAACCTGTTCCCTTGATGATTGGTCATCTTGTGGTGCCAATGAACCATACTAGTTGGTTTGAAACGTGTCAATCAAACTCTTCCAATGTGATTTCTACCGAAAATGTTTTAAATATTCAAGATATGGATCACAAAAACTTGAATTTGAAAATCAAGTCTAATCACAAAAAGATGCAACAAATAAGAAGGCTCCCTCAAGCAAACCACCGAAGAAGGAAATCATCCATGAGATACAGAAATCATTTCTATGGCTATTTTTATTTGTGCAATGGTTTTGGACATAAACTTATTGAATAAAAAATGTATGTAAAGAATATTATAAAATACACACCATTCCCTCATTTTCTTGGTCAAACAAAGTGTTAGAGATGTAAAAATCTTGGTTACAAAGACAAACATTGCAAGTTGCCATACCCTAAAGAAGTTTGAATAGAAGATGGAGGCCAATGCAAGCTGACCAAAACAATGAACCCAAAGGAAGTCCATACAACAAAATGCATCCAGCTAGACTATGGAAGAGAAAGAAAAAAAAGTAGCCTTTGACTTCAATGACAAAATGAAGCCATCATGGTCTATGGGGAGTTACTCATGAAAGAAAAGAAGAATATGATGAATGATAGTGTTAGAGAAGTACCATATTTGGGGGAGAGCAACTCCAAAAATTTCCTGGAAAAGATCATGGATATGGTGATACCAAACTTACACATGAGTTGGATCAAACCTTAATCCTCCTTTACTCATCTTGAAGAACAAGGAAAAAAAAAGATTCCTACACACAAGCATCTAAAATCTGAGAAGTTGAAAAAGCATCCAAAATGCTAGTAAGACTAATCAAAAGGACTAAATATTCTATTGCTTTCATTTTTTGTTTCAAATGTATGAAATAATTTACTATGAAGATGAGCATTGTCTAGCCGAAAGACAAGTATTTTGCTGCTAGCATCTATGATCTCGACCATACATGAAGAACTCTTTAAAGAATATTTTATAGGTACAACAATTTATAGATGTAGAAGTCACTCTCACAAAGCATTCAAGTTTTCATTAACTCATCTTCTCACCATATAACTTTTGGCTGTAAAAGGGAAACTCTAATAGATAAACATGTTTAAACCTTGCAATGGACCATTTTTCTAATGCAGATCGAAGAGGAACAATCGACCTCGTACGAGCAATATAAAGAAAAAACATTTTGTGTATTGCATTTGAGCCATGAGCTTGAGCTTGTTTGGGAGCCACACTATAATCCTGTTATATTTTATTTCAAATGACATTACCAGAGGTGACAAATCGAAACATGTCCACCCAACTAAAAGGAGCATCAGGATAATTCAGTTACGAGAAAAAGCGGAGTGTTATTACACACATTCAAGAGATTATTCACATAACTTGGTCACTAGAACATTAAAGCTCAACCAAAATGCACAGATAAAATGCATACAATGAATATCAAGCCAGGGAATCGGGAGCACAGAATAGAGAAACTGGTGGAAACATATGTTAAAAATAATATGGACAGACAATATAATGCATTACATGGATAGATGCACATATGTCAATGCAAAGAAATCATACGAAATTTCTTGTGTGTTGTGTTAAGTGTTACAACCTGAGAAACTGAGAAACTGAGGTTACATTGAACAATGAGAAACTGAGGTTACATTGAACAATTTCAGAGGAATGTTATAAGCCAACGAATCAAAGCAAACACCATCGAATAATATGAACTTGAACTATGCCAGCAGAGGTTACATTGGCTAAGAAATAGGATGAAATAATTCCATGGTCGGTGTCAGAAGAGGCTGAGTCAGGAAGATGTGTTATAGTGGTATTGCT
Organism: Pinus taeda; assembly: GCA_000404065.3. Lineage (NCBI taxonomy): Eukaryota > Viridiplantae > Streptophyta > Pinopsida > Pinales > Pinaceae > Pinus > Pinus taeda. The sequence continues at coordinate 101,385 of APFE031100820.1, forward strand.
ACAGTTGTATGAATCTGCAATAGTTTTCAGTATTCCACAGGTGTGACAAGTGAATACCTAGGAAAAGGACTAAATTGCAGTAATACAGCTTACACTGAGCTTTCTTTGGCTGGAGAGCTTGGAGAAAGTTTGACAGCTCTCTGCTGCGTTCATTCCTTGACAATAGAGGTTGAAGAATTCTCTTTCAATTTTTGAAGAAACAACTCAATTTCTACGAAGAGAAGCACACATTTTGCAAACTCCCATATCCATCAAAAGTAATAGCTAGATTTTTATATTAAAAAGACTGGATATGGATTAGAATCTAGATACAAAGTGAATGTAGCTATGGAGAAATGTGGCCACACATAGTCAGTGTTGGATGGCATCAATGACTTTATTGGGCCAATTTAACGCAATTATTAACAACACAATTGCTGAGGATGCTAAATATAATATATTGTTTTAGTTGAGAATGCTGATATATATGATATATATGCAGCACTGCTTACAATATATGGTTACCTTAGTTCATAATATATGGTTACGCTACCTATGGAACGTTGGTTCATGATATATGATGTATGGTTACAATATACTTACATGAATGGCAGTGTTATTAACTGGCTCATTGTTGTGGAGGAGATGAAGAACAACAAAAAAAGAGGTCTGGAACGACTGAAGACTTTGGCAAACAATGATACCACTGGGCTGTCTCTCGGTGTGGGTCTCGGTGTGCATCATTTATAGTCATGAAAATGCACGTGAGGAGGAACATTAAGTTGCCACTGAGATCAGAGTGTTACATATAAAATGACATGTTGATGTCTGGCAGTGTTCAATGTATATATGAAGCATTAATACTTATATTACAACATTGATATGTATATGGAGCATTAAGTATTAACAATGTTGATATATGGAGCATTCATATCATGTAAGTTATATTATATATGATGACAACGATGTCGTTGATTGATACCAGCACTCATTATTACAAATGATTAATATTGTTGCTACGCTATTCTTGTTCCTGGAAAGAAACAACCCACTTGGTCGTTGATTTATGTTACCATAGTGTAAACAAATCGCAATTACATTATTGAAAAAGAATACCTGAAAACGAATTGTAAACGGATTCTAGAAAGATAATTGGTTGCTTGAGTTATATTTAGTTGTGTATACGTTAGCATTGAATTTATTATTTTATTTCATACTTTTTTTCGGTGCATTAAATTGGCATTGACAATTATTGGCAACGCTAGAAATGGAAACTTTATAAATTATGCGAGGTTATACCGACAATTTTAACACGTTGATAGATGCACTTACTTTATTCTCTTTCTTTCTTTTCTTCCACCAAACGCTGGTTGGAGGCTCAATAAACAATTTTCATTGTTGTGCATGTACTTTTAGGGAAAGAGTAGGGATAAACATGGAGATAAGAGAGAGAAAATGCGAGAAAACAAAGGGAATACATTTTAGAGGCCTGGAGAAGAGGCCATGGGGAGATTCACTGGCCATGGGAGATTCACTGTAGAAACCAATGACCCTTGGAAGAAGACCAAACTGTGCTGGGGAATTTTTGACACAGCTGAAGATGCTGCCAATGTCTACAATAATACTGCTAGAAATTTCTTTGGTCCCAAGTTTAAAAATAATTTTTCTCTCGAGGACGATGGCACTAACAATGTTGTAAAGTTCAACAAGGGCACCACACGGACCATCTATTCAGTGACAAGGGTTTTTCATTTTTTATTTTTGGTATTTAATTGTTATGCAACTAGATTCCAAAAAGATAGATCAATGACTTAAAACATATCCTTTTCAAGGGGGAAACCTCCTTTACATTACATAAATATATAATTCTTGGATGATAAAAATGACAAGGCCTCCTTTGTATATATATGAGTCTAAGGG
>APFE031100820.1:142928-153933 GCA_000404065.3 Pinus taeda
ATTTCAGTATTTTCCATTAATGAAATGAAGTATTATTTCTGTTGCATCTTTGTGTATATGGTTATCTCTGTAATTTTTTGCGTTCCTGTTTAAGTCTGGATCAATGGTATCAGAGCGGTCTGCTTTTTCTCTGTTTTTTCTTTGCATGTCCCCAACGAGGTCGGGATATAATGAGTTAGGGCTTGAGCTGGTCGAACCTTTGCAAGACCAGCCTCGAAAATCCTGACGGCCTCCCATGGTGGATGAGAAGAAAGACAAGGGAGCAGGAGATCCTATCAAAATCTTGCTCGAAGAAGCCCTCGAGTGACAACGGAACACGATGATGGACAACTTTGCCCAAATCCTTCAGCGGCTACCCAAAAGTGACGCATCAGCTTCCAGCAGCTACTCTGGAAAGATGAGGGTGCAAACTACTGAAAGAGATGCCATTACTTCTATGAGGGAAAAATGCATGTGTTTACGCTACCTTTATCCTAAGAAAACATCTTTTTTGTATTTTTGATTAAGCTGTCAATTTTCTCATGCATATGCTTGAACTGTGCTTTACTGTGCACGGGTGGATCAAGGAAGAGGAATGCTTGGAAAAGGTTGGGAAGGGAGTCCTAGGAGTTGCAGCATTATTGCTGCAATACTGGAGCCCACCAGTTATGCATATTATTGGCAACGTTATAAATGGAAATGTTGTGAAGGGAACAAATTTTAGAGGCATGAGGATGAGGCCATGAGGGAGATTCACTGTAGAAATAAATAACCCTTAGAAGAATACTAAACTCTTCTTGGGAACTTTTGACACAACCAAAGAGGCCTCCCATGCCTATAATAATACTATTAGAAATCTTCATGGCCCCAAGTCTAAAACTAATTTCTCTCTCCAAGATGATGGCACTAACAATGTTGTAATTTTCAACAATGGCACCATATGGATTGTATAATAATTGATAAGAGTGCTTCATTTTTTATTTTGTGTATATAATTGATATGCAACCAACTCCCAATAAGAGCTATCAAGGACTTAAAAAGTATCCTCTTCGAGGGGGAAACCTCCTTTACATTACATAAATGAACAATTCTTGGATGAAACAAATGACAAGACCTCCTTTGTATATTTTTTAGTCTAAGAGGTCACAATATAATCAAAGCCTATCTAACACTAATAATTTAAGGGAAAAACCATAAAAATAGCGAGCTTCTATGGGGCACAACAATAACAATATGGGGGCTACATGGGCACAACAATAACAATAAGGGGGGTACACTAGTATTATAGGGACCTAACATGCCCCTCTCCTTAAAAAAAGTGTTTTCCTCAATGCTTACGTAGTTTTGGATGCTTCTATATAAATTTCTCATCATCCCATGTGGAATCCTCAGTAGGTAAGTTATTCTACTTAAAGAGATACTCTAAAATTGATTGATTATGTAGTTATCGGGTTCTTGTTTTCGTTACTGCTTCAGGCTCAAATATGATTTTCCCTTGTTCGTCAAGTTTTGGAAACATTGTTTGAACTGGAATCTTGTCACCGATAACCTTCTTTAACCATGAAACGTGGAAAACTAGGTGTACTTGGGAAGATGCAGGTGATTCCAATTTGTATGCCATGGTACCAATGTTTTACGAAACCTTGTTAGGACCATAGTATTTGGATGATAATTTATTATACTTCTTATATTACTTGAGATACATTTGTTTATATGGTTGTTGCCATAAATATACCCAGTAAACTACATCAAAACTTCTTTCACTGTGATGTTGATCTTCTTGTTGTTTCATTCGATTCTATGCCATAGTGAGGTTATCCTTTAGGAGTTGGAGAACTTTTTGTTGATGCTCGATGTGATCTTCCACTACTTTAATCTTAGAATGTTCTCTTCAAGATGATGTGATGGATGGTGGATGATATACATATAGTTCCATAAATGCAGTCATTTTTGATGCAGTATCGAAGGAAGTGTTATACCACCATTCAACTAGAGGTGACCACTTAACCGATTGTGTTTGTTTAGCAGATACAAAGCAATGAATATATCCTTCCAAATATTTTTTCACTATCTCATTTTGTCCATTATATTGAGGATTATAAGATGAGCTATGAGCTAATTAAGTACCAATACAAGAAAATAGTTCTATGAAAACATTTCCAGTGAAAATGGGATCTCTATCACTTATTATAATATTTCAGTTTCCATGAAGCTTTTGAATTATTTCCATAAATGCAGTAGCTATTGTATAGACTTTAAATGGATGAAATAATGAAGAAAAGTGTGCATACTTGGTAATTCTATCAACTACCACCATGATGTCACTCTTTCCTTTAGACTTGGGTAAACCTGTGATAAAATCCATTGAGACTTAATTTTGTTGGAAAATTAAGCATTCTACCACAAACTTCTAAATATCAGATTTAAGTCCATCCCAAAAAATTTCCTTCTTGACCCTATGGTAAGTTTTCAAAAATCCTGAGTTCCCTCCTAAGGGAAAGGTGTGCAATTTAAAAAGAATATTTTCTTAGAGTTGGGAATTCTTACAAAGATATAAGCAATCTTTGTACCATAATAAATCATTTTTTTCAGCTAAATGTATTAGATGTACTCGGATATTCCTGCAACATTTGAATGAGTGACGACACCTCTTCATCATTATTCTATTCATCCTTTTTTTTTGGTCATCCACTCAGGTTGGATAATAGAAATGACACAAAGAAATGCTTCCACATCCTCATTTTTCTTAAGAGTGCATCTACAACAACATTTCTCTTCCCTTTTTTGTAGATTATTTCAAAGTCATAGCCAAACATATTTTTCACCCATTTTTGCTTCTCTTCTGAAGATAATATTTGTTCCAAAAATTATTTAAGACTATCATGATCTTTTCTTACCTTGAAGTGTCTTCCCATTAGGTAACATCGCCATTGTTTTAGTGCATGTAGTATTTCCAACATTTCCTTCTCATAAATAGGTTTATGTAACTAGTTTCCTTTGATTGGACAACTTTCATAAGAAATGGGTCTTCCTTCTTGCATTGAAACAACACCAATTTCATTCCTGAAGCATCACATTCCACAATAAAAAAATTGTGAAGTCTGGCATAGGTAAGACCAGTGCTTGGAACATTGCATCTCTAAGATGTCCAAATGCCTTCGTTGCCTCTAAATTCCAAGAAAATGTGTCGTCCTTCAGTAATGATGTTAGAGGTGCCTCTATTCTCCCATAATTCTTAATAAACTTGCAATAATACCTTGTCAAACCGAGAAAACCTTGAAGATAATTTATGGTTGTGGGTATTTTCCATTCCTTAGTGGCTTTAATTTGTAGAAATTCCCACTATAGATCAACAGATTATGCAATATACTAAAGCAAAATAAAAGATCTACTTTTACACCAAACATTGTGAAAGCTTAATCGAATATGAGAAAGATCAAATAGAACACATATAATAGATGAAGAGAAATCAATCACACATGAACACAAAAGAATAACCCAAGGAAAGCCTCATCCCAAAACCCAATCTCTGTATTATCATACAAGTGGAAATATGTTTATATTACAAAAATAATCAGCTCTCAAGCTATCCTGCTCTCTCTACAATCAAAACATACAACTCACAAACTGAATAGACACAAGATATGCCTTCCCTCAGCCCTCCAAGCCTCCTATTTCCTTGCGCAGTTTTTCTTGGGGTCCAATGATGCCACCTATGTGATTGGCCTCATCACAGGTATCTGTAGAGATTATTTACTCGAATCCCGATTTGCTTGGTCTATCCAGTGATGATATGCCTCAGAAAATTTTTTCCTTTACTAAAGACTACATCATAGCCTTTATCTTCTAGCATAGCAATGGAAAAAATATTCTTATTCAGACCTGGTACATACTTTACATCAGTCAGGGTGAGAGGAGCTCCATACTCTCTCTGAAACACAACAGTACCTTCACCCGAAACATGGTACTTTCCATCATCACCCATGTTGATCCGCATCTAGAGATCCTTTTCCTCCAATGTATTGAAAATATTCTTGTCACCTGACTTGTGGAATGAAGCTCCACTGTCCGGGTACCACACACATCCCACCATGGATGAAACCATGCATGAAATAAGAGAGAAATCCAACTCAAACTGTGAGGCTAGTGCCTCACCATCAGAACCGTTCGAGGATCCCTTCCTGGATTTCTTCTGTGGACAATTTGTAGCATAATGGCCCACTTCATGACAATGAAAGCATCACACTTTCAATTTTTCAAACTTCTTCCCACCATGGGAAGAATTAGATTTGGAATGGGATGCCTTCCCTTTCCTCTTCCTCACCTTACTTGCTAAGGCTAGATTTTCCTCATAATCTTGCTTTGATGAGGATCCATCTCTGGTGCTTCTTCTTATCTCCTCCTGCATCAGATCCGACCAAAGTCGTTCCCAATCTGGTAGTTTTTCTCTTCCATTAACTGAGTCTTGGTAGCTCTGCCAGCTCTTAGGAAGATCGACGAGTGCAAGACTCACCGTGTCATTATTGATTGTCATGATCCCTACACTTCCAAGCTCATCCCTGTAGATGGTGAGCTTGTTCAGATGTGTAGAGATCGTGTCACCCTTTTCACACTTGATTTTACAAAGCTTGTCTTTTAGCACCAGCTTCCTTTAATCGTTGTTGTTTTGATATAGATCTTTCAATGTTTTCCACATCAAAAATGGTGTCTCCTTCCCATAGAGACTCGAGAGTATGTGGTCTCGAACTCCCTCCAGAAGGATTCTCCTTGCTCTAGCCACACATTTCTTCCATTCTGCCAATTGTGTAGCATCAACCGCTGCTGGCTTGGGGACTTCTTGATCAATGAATCCCTTTAGATCACTATCCTCTAATACTACTTCCATGCGATCCTTCCAGTCTATATAATTCGAGCTACCATCAAGGGCATACTCGAGTCTTAAACCGTTGAACGCCATTGGTGAATTTGAGATGTGATAAGAACTCGATTTCAATATTTAGGAACCTCAAACTTTGAAATTCTTCCTTCTTGTATATTATTCTTCGCTTTGATCACCTTTTCTCTGATACCATGTAGAAATTCCCACTATAGATTAACAGATTATGCAATATACTAAAGCAAAATACAAGATCTATTTCTACATAAAACTTTGTGGAAGGTTAATCGAATATGGGCAAGATCAAATAGAACACATATAGCAGATGAAGAGAAATAAATCACACATGAATACAGAAGAATAACCCAGGGAAAGCCTCAACCTAAAATCCCAAATTTTGTATTATCATACAAGTGGAAATATGTTCAGATTACAAAAAGAATCAACTCTCAAGCTATCCTTCTCTCTCTGCAATCAAAACAATATATCTCATAGAATGAATAGAAACAAGATATGCCTTCCCTTAGCCCTCCAAGCCTCCTATTTCCTTGCGTAGTTTTTCTTTGGGTCCAATGATGCCACCTGTGTGATTGGCCTCATCACACACTCACTAAACTGAAGAAGTAATTGCGCAATCCTCAAGGAATGAATTCCTTCTGCATGCAAGAGATATTCACAATGGAATATTCCTGCAACTGATAGTACACTGTCCCTCCATCTAATCTCAACTGGGTCTCTGACTGAACTGAAATGCATGAGTTATTTATGAGAGAATATTCAATTATCTGAAGTGCAACAGTTACATGCATGCATGCATTAAATAACTAAACTCACAATTAGTTCAACAAACTATTTGAACTAATCTAACTGGACTTAACTCAGTTAACTGAGCTAACTAATTACAACTCATCCTTATCTCTTTATCTGATGGATAAATTCCTCAATTAATCGAGAAACTGTTGCATGTCTTCACATAGACTTCATGTTTGATTTTCTACAACTAATTAACTCAAGATGAATTAATTAATTATTTTACAAATAGCTGCTAAGATCAAATTCAAATTTTACTTCTCTATTTTAGTTCAGGGACTAACTAAAATAGGAAGGTATCCCAAAATGCTATTTATAGCAGTGCTAAATTTAGCACTTCTATATTTAGAATTTCTTGTTGCTATTTTCAACATAATTTTGGTACATTCTACCTTAAAACCCTCATGAGATACCATATGACCCAAATATTCCACCTCCTTTACTTGAAAGGAAAATTTGGAGGTTTTTACATATAATTGTTTCTCCTCCAATAGTTTGAGCACCTTGTCAATATGTTGAATATGATCCCTCCAAGACTTGTTGTAGATTAGCATGTCATCAAGAAATCCTAACACAAATTTTCTAAGGGTGGGTTTGAAAATAGAATTTATCAAACCTTGAAATGTGGAAGCTGCATTAGTAAGGCCAAAATGCATGACCAAAAATTCATAATGACCCTCATAACTTTTGAATGTTATTTTCGGAGTGTCTTCACTCTTCATTCTAATTTGATGATAACCTGAACGAAGATCCAACTTGGTCAATTTTTAGAGAAGAATTTATAGCACATTATGTGGATTTATTCTGTGCCATAATATCAAGCTATCCATGGGAGAATATGTATTAACTAGCCCAATGCTTTCAATTTGTATCCTCATAATGTGCTATCAATTCTTCCGTAAAAATTGCCTAAGTGATAAATTGCTTACGAGAGAAAAGCCATTGATACCATACAAACTGATTTGGTTCCAAATATGAAGTTGCAATACGTACCTTTTGTGTGTTTTGCATATTATTGAGATCGAAAAATTGCTCCATCTATAATATCCATGTTGCGGGATGCTTGCCATCGAACTTCCTCATATCGATTTTTGGAATATGATGGGTCTTCGATCCCACATTAGAGTCTCTGGAATCATGATTAAAATTTCTTTTGTTCTCATCATGAGTTTCCTTTACTACCCTTTCACCCTTAGTGACCATTTCTTGTAGTAGCTTATTCATATTTATCTTCAATTCGTCCATGTCTGTCTTCAAATCGCCCATGTCTGTCTTCAAATATGTCTTCCGATCGTCCATATTAGCTTCCATGCCATTCATCTTAGCTTCCACGCCCTTTATCTTAGATTCCATGACATTTATCTTAGCTTCTGTTAGCTTTTATGAGGCTGACATTTTTTGCACTTGGTCTTGTAATTTTGATATATCATGTAGCATTTCTTCCTCTTCTTCATGAGTCATGCTAGAGCTTTCAGATTCCTTACTAGGTGTTTGCATTTTCTTTCCTCGGGGCATTAATTTCCGATAATAATGCTCTACTAGCCCTTTGAATTCCTTCAAAATAAATTTTCAAACCAATCTTAAGCAAAACTTTAAAAGAATCTACACACCTTTCTTTGCTTTGTAGGAGCTCGATATGGCCTGTGATGTATCTCTATAGTTTTAGAACATCCAGTTCTAAAATTATGACCTATGGTAGCCCTATGTGTCCTCTTCCAAATGCCACCAATTTGATCCAAATTGGATTCTCCAAGGAAGGTTTATGCGAAATCTCCCACAGTGACTTGATTATAGACTAGTTCAGTAGAGCGAACTTGTACGACGTGCCACGAGTCACTGTTTTGACCTTTATCCCTAAAAAATATATAGAAGAAACTATAGTCCGTCATATTTCTGTACCTTCTTACGAAATTACAATCCAATGCTCAGAGAAAATGTTATGATGATTTTCCCTAGGTCACCTATTTGGAATGTAATTTAGGAGTCTGCAAAAAGATCAATTTCCTCAGATCATATCTCCACAAATATAGCGTAAAAAGATCTGAAATTCGGACTCGAGATTTAGTGCAATGTCTTCTCAAATGGGTTTTTTTTTCAACTTCTAAAACATCGCAGTAAGAAAGTTATAGAGAAAATTCCACGATGACCTGTTTGGAGCAGCGAAACCCTAGAATCCAAAGCTTTGATACCAAATGTTATGAAACCAGCTCAAGAAAAGATAGAAAATATAGATCAACGCCTTAGAATTCAGCCTCTTCAATGGGGCTACCTCCTTTACATTACATAAATGAAAAATTCTTGGATGATTCAAATGACAAAACCTCCTTTCTATATATAGGAGTCTAAGGAGTCACAATATAACCTAGCCGACCTATCAATAACAATATAAAGCCACAAAAATAACAATAGAGGGATTCTATGAGGCACAGTAATAACAATATGGGTACAATAAGGGCACAAAAATATTAATAAGGGGTATAACTCAATAGTAATGGGGTAATCACTAGTATTTTAGGGACCCAACATGCCCCTCTCCTTCAAAAAAGTGTTGTCCTCAACGCTTGAGTAGTTTTGGATACTTCTGTATAAAATTCTCATCCACCCATGTGGAATCTTCAGCGGATAAGTTCTTCCAATTGATAAGATACTCTGAAATTGATCGATTTCGTAGCTGTCGAGTTCTTGCTTCTATGACTGCTTCTGGTTCCAATATATTTTTTCCTTCCTCATCAAGTTCTGGCAATATTGTTTGAACTGGGAGCTTGTCGCCTATAACCCTCTTTAAATATGAAACATGGAAAACTGGGTGCAATCTAGAAGCTGCACGAAGCTCCAATTTGTATGCCATAGTACCAATCTTTTGCAACACCTTGTATGGACCATAATACTTTGGTGATAATTTTTTATCCTTCTTAACTTGCTTGAGGGACATTTGCTTATATGGTTGTAGCCGTAGGAATACCCAATCACCTACACCAAAACTTCTTTCACTGTGATGTTGATCTGCCTGTTGTTCATTCTATTTTGTGCCAACACGAGGTTATCCTTTAAGAGTTGGAGGACTTGTTGTTGATGTTCGATGTGATGTTCCACTGCTTGAACCTTAGAATTTTCTCTTAAATATGATGTGATGGATGGTGCCTGATACCCATAAAGTGCCATAAATGGGGTCATTTTTGTTGCCGTATGGAAGGAAGTGTTATACCACCATTCAGCCAGAGGCAACCATTTGACCCATTATGTCTGTTTATTAGATACAAAGCAACAAAGATATCCTTCCAAACATTTGCTTACTATCTCAGTTTGCCCATCAAATTGAGGATGATAAGATGAGCTATGAGCTAACTGAGTACAAAGACAAGAAAATAATTCTGTCCAAAAATTTCCAGTGAAAATGGGATCTCTGTCACTTACAATAATATTTGGGTTTCCATGTAGCTTTTGAATTGTTTCCATAAATGCAGTCAAAATTGTACTGGCTTTAAATGGATGTGATAATGCACAAAAGTGTGTATACTTGGTAAGTCTGTAAACTACCACCATGATGACACTGTTTCCCTCATACTTGGGTAAACCTATGATAAAATCCATTGAAACCTCCTCCCAACGTTGGGTTGGAATGGATAAAGGTTGTAATGGACCCGATGTCTTAATTGTTTCAACTTTATTTTGTTGGCAAATTAAACATTCCGCCACAAACTTTTGAATATCTGATTTAAGGCCATCCCAAAAAAATTCCTTCTTAACCCTGCGGTAATTTTTTAAAAATCTTGAGTTTCCTCCTAAGGGAGAAGTGTGCAATTCCATAAGAATATTTTGTTTCAGCTAGGAATTCTTATAGAGGTATAAGTGATCTTTGTACCATAACGAATCATTTTTCAAATTAAATGTATCAGAAGTACTGGAATCTTGTTGTAACTTTCGAATAAGTGCCCATACTTCTTTGTCATTCTTCCATTCCTCCCTTGCTTCGTTTATCCAATCTAGTTGGATAATAGAAATGGCACATAACAATGCTTCCACATCCTCATCCTTTCTTGAGAGTGCATCTGCCACCACATTTTTCTTCCCTTTTTTGCATATGATTTCAAAGTCATAACCCAACATCTTTGTCACCCACTTTTGTTGCTCTTCAGAGGATAATCTTTGTTCTAAAAATTATTTAAGGCTATCATGATCTGTTTTTACCTTGAAGTGTCTTCCCATTAGGTAGGTCGCCATTTCTTAAGTGCATGGAGTATTGCCAACATTTCCTTCTCGTAAATAGCTTTGCGTAAAAACTTTCCGTTGATTGGACGACTTTCAAAAGCAATGGGTCTTTCATATTGCATTAGAACAACACCAATTCCATTTCCTGAAGCATTGCATTCCACAATAAAGGTTTTTTTGAAGTCCGGTGTAGCTAAGACTGGTGCTTGGCACATTGCCTCTTTAAGATGTTCGAAGGCCTTTGTTGCTTCCGGAGTCCCTGAAAATGCATCTTTCTTCAATAATGTTGTTAGAGGCACTGCTATTCTCCCATAATCCTTAACAAACTTGCGATAATACCCTGTCAACCCGAGAAATCCTTGTAGATTCTTTATGCATGTGGGGATTTTCCCTTCTTTAATGGCTTTAATTTTGCTAGGGTCTACCTTAAGTCCTTCAGGAGATACAATATGACCCAGATATTCCACCCTCTTGGACTCCAAAGAAACATTTGGATCTTTTTGCATATAATTGTTTCTCCTCCAATAGTTGTAGCACCTTGTCAACATGTTCAACATGATCCTTCCAAGACTTGCTGTAGATTTATTATCAAAAAATACTAACAAATTTTTTCTAAGGAATGGTTTGAAAATTGAATTCATCAACCCTTGAAATGTTGAAGGTGCATTGGTAAGGCCAAAAGGCATGACCAAAAATTCATAATGACCCTCATGAGTTCTAAATGTTGTTTTTGGAATGTTTTCAATCTTCATTCTGATTTGATGATATCTTGAACGAAGATCCAACTTGGTGAAGTAAATTGATCCATGCAATTCATCAAGTAATTCATCACTGATAGGAATGGGAAACTTATCTTGTAGAAATTTGAATAATATAACACTTATTCACAGAGATTATCCTTATTATACACTATCTGCGGAATGCATGCATAATACATTACCTCCTCTACCATTGATCATCAATTTGTGGAATTAAAAAAAACAATCGCATGCGCACATTGAAACATCAATCACACATATCAACATCGTATGTAATGGGGAAAGCATACAGCTAAAAACCCCCAACTATATGTATATTATAATGATAGATAACATGTAACAATACATAGTACAATACTCCTCACAAGTACTC
>APFE031100820.1:160057-184231 GCA_000404065.3 Pinus taeda
ATCTTAGATCCATCTTAATTCTAGGTCTACAAGTGCTCAGAGGGATAAATAGATTTCATTCCCCCTAAGAGTGGTAGATGTGGAGTTAAGATGGATATAGGTTGGTTTTTATGATAATGAAGATATTAAATAGACTTAGGAAATTATATTGTAAAAACATCTTAAGGTGAATGGTTAAAGCATAGAGATTGGACAAGTATATTTGTATACTTTTGTTTTAAACTGAAACAAATCCAGGGCTAAAAGGAATGGATTGATTGCACTAGTCATCCTTCTATAACTTTCCAACATATGTTGGAGTAAACAGATTGTAATTTGGGTAATTTTTCTAATTGCAAAGGGGAACATACTTGTGTATTGGTAGGGTGGTTACGAGGTCCCTAGAAGTGGAGTAAAGAGATTGTAATTTGGGTAATTTTTCTAATTGCAAACAGGAACATACTTGTGTATTGGGAGGGTGGTTATGAGGTCCCTAGAAGTGATGAACTTGAATTTTTCTTGGTTTTATATATAGTATTAGGTTTCTTCTCATGCTTTCTGTGAATGACACAGGTGAATTTTATCTTACACCCCTATCGATATGTAATTTCGGTAATTTTGATTTCAAAACATATTTTAAAGAAATGCAATGATTTCATTTGTGTATTAAATAAACACAAGATTTTATAATTGAGTAAAATATTCGCCATGCCTGGTGAGAGATTCGCCAAAAAATTATATATACATATCATATTATTGATAAAATCGCCTTCCATTTTCCTATATACCATGGATATTCGCCCATTTATTATACATGTAAATCTAGGGGGGTTAAAATTTTCCCTTAGGGAACAATAATAAAAATAGTGGGCTTCTATAAGGTACAACAATAACAATATGGATGATACGTCGGCACAACAATAAAAATAGGGTGGCTACACTAACAATAACAATATGGGGGCTACACTAGTATTATAGGGACCAAACAATAATACACGTCCAGGTATTGGTGTTATAGAAATTCAAGTGTTGTAGATAAGCAATATTGGTTATGGGTTTCCTTCATGCTTTGTATCAAGATATGGTGAAACAAGTGTATCATTCAACATATAGAGTTTCACGTTCTATTTCATTAATGTTTCGTTGATGTTTGGAATCTCATTTCCAGCGTGGTATAATATGGTGACACTACAGAAATATAATTATGGTGCTAGAGAATTATTAACACATATCAATGCATACACAACAAATATTATGGTTGAATAATGCATCACCAATGGGTTACCATCGTTGGTGACTATGCGTTGTTGAATGTACATTATATGTGCATTAATGATAGTGCATTAAATGTTCAACATGGAGGATTGTATCGTGGACAACGAGGGGGAGAACTTTGCAATCCTTACTTTGGTAGGAAGGAAAATCTTCTTTTTGTCTTGCATTATTCATGATGGATGATCTGGTTACATATTCATAAGAGAGGTAGGACTGGTCTTCCATTGTTTCTTTCTCTTTCTAGACCTTAAATTAAAGCCAAGCTAGCCATATTATTAATATGAAGCAATCGATAAAGAAGCCATTTTAGTAGTCATATATATAGATTCATATATAGATTATGAGCTTCATGATTGAGCTCAAAAGCCTAAGATTAGTGATTAGTATAAATAGTCATTAACCAGATCAAGGCATTTCTATAGCAGAATTTAGGGGATATGCACATCCGTACAAAGATCATACAAGAGAATGGAATTGTATTAGGCATGAATTTGGTTTCTTTTCTCTTGCTTCCACCAACAAGGTCCAGGTGCCCATGAAATGAGTCAACAAGAAGTTTTGAGAAAAAAATAGCTCCTCTCTCTAGACATCAAGCATAATTGGAGAAACCACCCTTAGGCTATCATCTCCCACTATGAATCCATTTCACGGGGGATGCTCCTTGCTCGAAAATTTTGGATATCATTGACTTTATAAGGAAGTCTTTATTTGATCTATGTGTAATGTTGTCTCTATTATAACAAGGATTACTCCAATTTATTTCCAAAAAGTGTTCCTCACCTGATTGGTTCATAACTAAGCCAGACTTATCCATAGACCTAGGTATGCCATGCATTATATAATGAGGATGGAAGGAAATACTACCTATTGAAGGATTTAATGAGTCAATGTATTACCAGCAGAAAGAGCCACCAAGCAGTCCCAGTCCCCAATCACAGTCCTATCAAGTAAATCTATCCCATCCAAGCCTAGTTTCTTTATCCAAGCCTTTGCCACTAAATAAGCAACATAATGGTTGGTATGCCAATTTCCAACAACACATGAAGCTTTAATTCTTGTCAAATAATTTTCTATGGAAACCATAAACCCACCAACATTTTAATTTTGAGTCGTCAAATATGAATCTATATTTGATTGTTTACAAAATATTGTCATTGTTATTGTTGTATCTGAATGGAGCTCCTCCTATTTGGTCTTCACTAGAATGCCTAGTGGATGTCTAAAAGCAATATTGCACCAGATATAATGCATGGTGACCTAGAAAATTCACACTATTGGTGTGTTGTTCTTATTATTGGTGTGCATATTATTGAGTATGTTATATTATTATTATTGATGAATGACATGCAACAAATTGGCTTGGCACATGAAATATCTAACATTGGATGAAGTTGCTAGCAAGGAAATAAAGGGATTATCTGATAATACAATAAGTATATTGTGGTACACAAGAAGAAGGCTTGTGATATTCAAATATTTATATGTCTCTGCTATAGGGATGCATTGGAATGAAGTTTCAATAATTGATTTATCTTTGCATGCAAGACATCATTTTTTAATATCAATAGCTATAGCAGTTTGGTGATGGAAAATCCAAAAGTTCTAGCAACATTTTTAGTGTTGATATTTAATAAAACCGCTTGGTTTGTTCTCTCTGCAACACATAGATTATTTTTAGCTTTGATAATAGTTCTCAAGGTTGTCCATGAATTCTAGTCATCACAATAACAAATTCCAAGGGAGGACATTGTTCAAATTGCTAAAAATTGTTGAAATTATTATCTTAATAGTTGTAGCTATTTTTAAATCACCGATTGTGGAGAAATAAATATAATTGTGTAGAAACTACTTGCCATTGATGTCAAAGGGGGAGGTAAACAAACATATGGACAACAAATTTTCTTTTTCAGGACAAAAAAGAAGTCATATGTGCATAGAGAGGATCACAGTATTTCCACCAATTCCAAAGGGGGGGATTGATGGCATTCTTGTCATTGATGAAAAAGGAGAAAAAATAAGGAAAATAAGGCAAAAGAGAAGCAAAGGCAAATAAAAAATAAAGGAGCATGCAAAGAAGGAAAAATAGTAGCTATGGAAAATGAACAACAAAAGGAGCAACAAAGTGTGGTCACAACATGTGAGAAGGAACCATTGAGGGGAATACTTGACTTTATGGAGTAGAAAAGGAGCAAAAGAGGAACAAAAAACGAGAAACAACAATAGGAAAAAGACATAGCATGTTGATTTGTACATTGTGTATTGAGAAACAATCAAGATAAGTCTTCCAACAAAGGATCAACAACAAGGTATGTTTGATGTTTGTGAGTAGCAAGGTAGAATGGAAAATGTTGCAGAGTTTAGTATGCAATAGATACAAGGTATGGAATGTTATGCTTGATGGAAAAGTATTTTGCAAGGTATGTTGCAGCCCTTGTAAACCAAACTCTTGAGCTTCTGATTTTGAAGTATGCCCATGATGTTTGTTATGTTTGTGATGATTGGAGATGCTGATGAGATGGTGATGCTAGCTTGCTCATGTTGCTATATGCCTATGATGGTTGAGTTCAGATGTTGTGATGTAAGGTAAAGGAAAAGGCAAAGATGTAAGGAAAAGTCAAAGTAAAATGCATGAAGAATTTTGTTATGCTTATAATGATGTGATGTGTTTGTTAGTGTGAAATTTCTTGTAATGTGTACCAAACACACTCCCCTTAAGTCACTAGGTAATGCGTGACCCTAAAAACAATTTGTGGTTTCTTACACTTCAGATTTACCATAGTAAAACTAGAAAAAACTTGCAGCAAAACAATATGTATGATCCAAAGTAGTAAACAACAATGTATATATCCAATGTAATTACCCAAATGGAAAGAATTTTAAAATGAATAAATATTTTATTGATAACACTTGGTAAAGGATACCTACAAAAGGGTATGAAAATCCCCCTCCATGGGATGGGTCCATTGATGTCCTTGATGCTTCAGTAGTCGATTCTCCCTCTCAATGTGGGAAAAACCCAAAACAATGTGGAGAAATCAAGTGGGAGCTCAAATAAAAAGAGACAATAATGGTGATGATGATAATGATGATAGTGAAGAATGAATAGAAAAGACTCCTATTTATAATAAAGTATTGGGTTGATCTCAAAAATGGAGAATAATAAAATAATATTGACCAAATCAAGATCTAACTATTATGAATACTTTATTATATTTTGGGGAGAGGGAAAAGATATTCAAAATGGTCAAATATCTTTATTTAGAAATAAGTAAGAAATAAATGATTTATTAATTATTTCACGAGGATTAAGAATGGTGTGAAATTGAAATAATTATTAAATTGTGATTTAACAATTATTCCAATAATAGAATTAAGTAATAATAAATAAAAAGTGATTTATTTAATATTCGTAGGTGATTTAGTCAAATGTGTCAAGGAATAATTATCAAATAATGATTTAATAATTATTCCTAGAGAAAATTAAATTAATAAGGATTTATTCAATTATTCTCATGGGGTTTTTAACTTTAATCAGAAACAATTTAATAAAATGGTTTACTAAATTATTTCCCATGGTGAAAGTGATTTTACTATGGTAAAATAAATCCTACATGGTGTATTTCGATCCACCTAGTTAGAAATTTCTAGGTGATCATTTTTTCTTGATAGCAAATTCCCCCCAATGTATGAGTGTTAGGAGAAAATGGTATGACCAAAATATGTTTTAGGTTACACTTCACGAGACACCAAAGGGGTTTCAGAGAGAGAGAGAGAGAGAGAGAGAGAAAGAGAAAGAGCTGAAGAAATGCAAGGACAGATAAAAATGGAGGGGTTGAGACCTAGTAAGCTGATAGAAGTCTTCGTTTATGTTGGACTACATGATCTAAAATGAGGTGGGGGTAGCATACCCATACCCACTAAGACAAATGAGTACAAAGAATAATGGTGAGCCGAGCAATGTGGGACTGATCTACGATGTACATGATACATGATATGCTGGCATCAATGGGCTAGAAAATAAGACAATGAATCCCATATACATAATGCACCTGGAAAGATATAGGCTGGGACTGAATACAATAACATCTGAGTACATAAGACATAATGCCCCTAAAGCTAAAATGGTGACGGGGGATCACAACCAAAGAAGCCCTACTGCACAGGAAATATATTTGAAGATGTGAATGGATCATCTGAAGGAGACATGAAGGATGTGCGCACTACATGTAAGGTTGGATCAACATATACGGACATACGGGCATATGGGGGGGAATACCTGAAGGGCCACCCCCTCATGAGGTCTGGAACATCTCAAGCACTCCTGAGAATCACTAGGACAATTGTTTGGATCACCAAATCATCAGTTGTGTGATTCTCAATCGTGCGATAATGAGCTAGCGGCGAGCACATCAGAAACAAAAAATTCAAAGGGAAATGATGATTCCTTTTGGTTAGTTTGAGGCATCGAACAAAGGTGAAGGTTGGAACCAAGGTACACTGTCCTCTAGATCAAAGTTCTGGAAAAATGTGTTAAGTCGATAGAAGAGGGCCCAACTAAGTTAAGGTAATGACGAATCCTTAATGAAGGCACAAGGTATCATAGTAGAGTGAATGATGGACTAACACTAGGGATGATGGAAGGAAACAAAATGAGTGGCGCACCGTCGAATTCCCTTGTTAAAGCATAATATGCACGGTGGACCTCGCAGTGACTGACTCGATTCCAAAGGGGATGGTTAATTACTCAGATGAGGGTTTTTAGAGATGGACCAATATACCTGGAGGCCAAATATGAACACGATGGAATGGGTACGACAAAATGATGTATGGAACATTGTAACTGGAATCAAGGGGACTGAAAATAGACCCCATAGATTTAAGGGTGACTCATCTCGGATCCTCTGAAGAAGGGTGACTTGATGATACTGCCACATGGGGGAGGCCCAGAGGGGACCATAAAAGCATGAGTAAATTATGTTTACTCGTGAAGAAAATCGACACGTGATTCAACCCATCCACGAGTAAAGTGGTACCAGAGTATAAGTCGCTCAAATTAAGAAATTCAATTTTAATAGGTGGCAAAGTGAGACCTCATGGAAAAAATGGATTCCTAGTGAAGTGTCACATTACAAAAAACAAAGGTTGACCCATTATAGAACTTGGTGAGAGCTTTCCAATGGTGTTAGTGGTTTTTCAAACCAATCTATGGTTTGGTCACAATGGGCGATGAAAAAAATAGGATATTTCCTATAAAAGGGCTTGTTATCCCCTAATTCAATTCATTTGCATTGTAGGTTGTCGGAGAATTTGGAGAGGAGGAAAAGGCCCTAAATCTTGTGGAGATCGTAGCAGACAAATTGACTGTCATAATCAGGATCTATAAGTTGGAGGTAGGTGGCCTAACCTTACTCATCATTTTTGGTGGACTAAACTTTTAGATTAGGGCTTCTACTTGCTGTGGGGAACCCCTGCTTATCCTCATGGTTGCAATGCACTTTTGGGAGCCTGTTCTAGCTTCTAGAATGTAGAATTTGGGCTAATAAGTGTGTCTAGTGAAGTTTTTAGGGAAAAAATTGTGTTTTGGGCTGAGTGGAAAAGAAGGATTGGTGGTATGTGGTGAGTTGAAGCTAAGAACTAGAAATGCATGCCTTTGACTCTGAACTGATAAAACATAATGGTATTTTGCAGGTATGGTAGAATTAAAGGTTGTATGGTGAGAACGAGATTTGAATACCCTTCATGTTGAGATTCAAGGGAATCAAACAGTGAGAGGGGTTTTCGCACTGTATGGTGTGTTAAAGTTCTTGGAGAACCCTTTGATGAGGGTTGGTGAGCCCTTATTATCGAGGATTGTGAGAAACAGGGACCCAAATAAGGAGGCCTTTGTAGTACAGGGGAATCGGATCAAGGTCACGATCTAGGGCATATTATTTCTGATAGGATTTCCGCCCCCCGGGGGTGGTATGGGAGATACATACAATGTTTTGTTGTGGGAGGCATATAAGTGACTGTGTGGATTGTCACTATGTATCAATGACCTAGAGAGGCTTGAGACATGAGCCATAACTGCAACAATGTTGTGGATCTTAGGTAGTCATGCGTTCCACCACATCAGTGGGGGGCAGATGATGTTGGTGGAGAGTGTGTTGGCAGGGAACTACTATGGGTGGCCCGATATGATGTTGTTGTTGTTGACATAATATTTGAAACTATGCAAGCGTAGGAAAAATGATAACTATTATTTTGGTACAGTGTTATGCTCATTCTTCTTTGAGAAGATCCTGAGTATCCATCCTCATATACATATCCATGATGGGGGCCCACAAGAGCCCAAGATGCGGTGATGGGGGAAACTACTACGACGAGGTCGAGGAGGGGGAGCCTGACGAGTGTTCTAACCTAATGTTTTTACACATTAGGACCAAATGCCATTGTACATAGATGATTATTCATATAGTGGAATGAACTATCAAGGGGATCCTGACTTACCATTTCTGTTGAGACAAGTATAGGGTCCATATGGTAAGTGAAAGTTGTTATATATTTGATGCATTTATAGTTTAATAAATTTGTGTATGTGGTATTGATTTCTAAACTTTGTGGTATGCAGATATAGCTCCGTTGAGGCCAACATGATACATGGGATGAGCCTCAATTCCTGTGGCTGCAGATCAAGGTGGGTCCACATCATAATAGAGATTAGGTAGTGATGCTATACTAAAGGATCTCTGACGTAGATTCGATGTGCTACAGACCGAGATGAGAGAGCGCAGGTGGCATGAGCTAGAATATTGTTATACAAATGAGTGCACTGGTCTTCCCCCAGAGTGGTGAGGAATCACATAACACATTACTATGGTCGTTCAGGAAGTACAAGACCTACGAGCTGGTGGTATGGAGCCATTGGCTTGGGCGCATCCATATGATAGTGATAGGGCATAGGGACATGTGGGTCCCCTTTTTTGTTTTGTGATAACATGCAAATGATAATCTTGGATGTATTTAGAGTAGTGGACTCAAAACAGTGTATGTTGGATATTATGATACATAATTATGGTTATGCATATTTTGTGAAGATTGTGGTTCACCATATGTTTATACTATGGATGTCTTCTTGTATATGTATGTGATAAATTCCAATCTAGAATGTTATTTCCAATGGTATCTACATAGTGATTTTGGGCTCTAGGAAAATGATTGAATGTAATGGATTCAAATTCACATGCCAAAAGCTTAACTCGGGGATATTTTCTAAATAGGACAAGATTATGCACATGATAGAAGAAATTCAATTTCATGACAAGTAGCAAGGAATCAAGAGAAACATGAAGGTGAAGGATGAAACGATCAAGGGCATTGGCTAACAAACCTAGCACAACATCATATTCAGCCTAGTTGTCATGAGCAGGTCCAATCTAGACGTCGTTGGAGTGGAATAACAAATTCAAGGGGGTGAAAATGGACTAAGATGTTGAGGCTAGATTCTTGGTGAGGCTAGATTCTTTGTGGGGGGTGCGAGCTACCTAAACGCAAGAAAAAAGAAAAAGATACACACATTTCAATGGGAGATTCTATGGGTACATTTTCTTGAGGTAGAGAGAATTTCAAGAGTTAGGAGGGATTTCTCATTCTGGACCCTCTAAAAGGTATGCCCCTTTGCGCAAACACTTACAAATGATGTAAGTTCCTAGCCATAATGGTTCAAAATTTCTGTGCCCTAGTACATCATGAGCTTGGTCATAAACAAGAACAAGATCGCCTTCATGGAAGGTATGAGGATGGAATTTTTGGTCATATTGAGCTTTGGTACACTTTTTGGCCGCTTCAATGGTTTTCAATGCAACACTACATTATTCATTGGTGTGCTCAGGCATGATAAGTTGTTGTTATAAAGGTTGGGTGTTCGGGAGGAGTTTGATAGCAAGGTGGAGGGAGGGGATTCCACACTCGATTGGTATGAATGCCTCCTCTCTGAAAACAACGTGGAAAGAAGTGAACCCAGTGGAATTTTTGACATAATTTCTATAGGCCACAAAGCATGGAAGAGCATAACATGCTAGTTGGTCTTGTGTTTATTCATGTTCGCTGAAGCATAGTCTTAAGAATCTTGTTGACTGCTTCAACTTGGCCATTGCCTTGGGGGTAATAAGATGACAAATAATGGTTTTCAAAGCCCAATAGAGAGGATATCCAACACTATATCTCATCTTCAAAGTGTCATCCATGGTCAGAGACGAATTTGTTTTGGAACCCCAAATTGAGCGATAACATGGTTAAAGAGAAAGAGGGTTGCAATAGCCGCGGTGTTAGTGAACGTTGGCATGGCTTCAACCCACTTGGTGAAATAGTCAACGACCATGATAATACTATTATGGTTATTAATATATGGGGGTCAACACTCCATAAAGTCAATAACCCATTTATAGAAATGATCGACAACGTTGATGGAATGGAGGGGAGTGGGTGGAGCGCGCGCTTTAGGGGCATATAACTAGAAATTGGTACAATTTTTGACTATATCAATGCAATCACTAAAGAGAGAAGGCCAAAATGAAATAGCGCACATGATTTTCTACCAATAGCCATTCCAGAAAGGTGACCACCACAAGCACCACTGTGGCAAGAATTAAGCACTCCTTCAACTTCAGCATGGGTGAGACAACGATAGAGGACAACGTCGACACCGCGATGATAAAGATCATCATCGAAGAGGAGGTAGTGAGGGGCTTGATGTCAAATATTTCGTCGATCATCATGAGTGAGGTGGGGGGGGGGGTTTCTAGGTTCAAAGATAGGTAAGGATTCCGCCATACCAAGGATCATTTGAGGTAATGGCGAACAAGTGTTCATTTGGAAGATGAGCATTTACCAGTGGTGATGGGCCTCCAAATTAGACATAAATTAAGGGCCATCTGACCATCCTTCAACACATTAAACCTCTATTTTTTCATTAGATAATGTATTTTTAACTTTAATATGTTAATTAGGAAGGTTTATTAATAATTGTTTATTTGTGCCTAATATTATTAACTTTTGTGGAATATTATGAGAATATTGGGAAAATTATGGAGATTTGGAGGAGGATATAATACAGGGACCTTCTCCATACTACAGGAGGATCAATAGTAAATAATAAATCAACAAGATATTTTGGAATTATGACACAGATTATATAACTCCAATGATTGAGAAAATCTAGGAATGCGTTCCCTGGCATTTAATGCAGATTCCTAATATTGGGAACCAGATCCATTAATCAAGGGATTTTGGTGGGGAAAAATTCCTCCTTTCATGGGGCATGATTCCTAATCATTGTTTATAAGTAACAAGTCGAATTTTCCTCTAGGGGTTGATTTTTATTAGTCTTCTTATGGAGAGAACTCATATTTTTGTAGCTCCACTTTCATTTTCTATAGGGATGTAATTGTATTGATGGAAAAAATGAATATTGGTAACACATTCAGCTTCTAAATCTTGGTCTCCTTTAGAATTTTAGTTTCCATGAGCTTGGACATCCCAAGATCCTCAGAGCCCTTTTGTGTCGTTTACTTTTATTCTTTTCACTTCTTATTCACATGCATCTCTTGTTCTTGTCTTTTTTCTATTTCTCCATTTAGTATTAATGATTTATTGTTGTAGGATTGGGTTAAATAGTTGAAGTAAGTTATTTTTTAGAATCAAAAGCATCATTTCATCATTGGAATAGGTTTTGAAGTTCATATTAATCATTATGCTACCTGGATTAGTTTTCTTATTCCCAAATCTAGATTTCTGGAAGTCCCTTGTGGCAAATAACAATAAATTTCTGCTATTTTTTAGAGCATGCTAAGGAGATTCAATTTAGTTCATTCCACTTGCATTAGGTCAAAGAAAATTTCTAGATAATAACAAAAATAACCCTATTAAATTTTCACTTAATTAGGTTAGGCATTTGATAGATCTATTAGCTCACTAGTTCTTGAATTTATAGATTTTAGACTAGTAATTTTTTGCTATTTTTTAGAATGGGTTAACAGAGGTCATTTTGAGTGATTCCACTTATAATGGAGACCTAAGACATCCTATTCAATAAAAAAAAAAATCCATCCAATTTTTGTTTGATTTTTTTGGTCATTCGGTGAATTATAGTTTCCTATAGTAAATATGTTGTTTCCTGTAGTACTCTTCCAACGTGTATATATTTGCCCAAATTTGCTCAAGAAGCTTGGTTATTATCCCTTAGGGTTGTATCAATAACCCTAGGATCTAAATCAATTATTAGGGAAGACTAAAGATCACTTAGGACTTGTCTCTTTACCCATGCAAAACACTTCAGCGATTTGGGCTAATGGACAGATTTATGGATTGGATAATACAATGATGATTTTCTTGGTTGCCACATCCAATGAACTTTGTTAATAGATATAAACTCTTTGAAATTTAATGGTTATAATTTAGTTCATGATATTTAATTTATGCAATTACAGTAGGTTTCTTTCCTTGTACTTTCTTTCTTGCAATAGGTTAAGGTTTCCATTTCGAGCATTTCATTTTCTGCAATTAGTGTAGGATTTGACTTCAGTACATGCACTCCATTACATCATGATACCAAAGGAAGAACACATTGTATGTTGCAATTATAATGTTGATACCTCTTAAGTTTGTATTAACCCCGGGTTGATAATTAAATTTGATAGCCTTGGGAGTTGCAACATCCTTGTTGCAATATCAAGGCTCATCACTTTTTGGCACTGTTACCGGGGAGGTCTCAAACTATGCATTATTTTCTTCCCTAGTTGAATCATTTATTTTTACTTTCTAAAAAAAATAAAATTGAACTAGGCACATTTCATTTGAAAAACATAAAAGTGAATTGCATTAATATTTTGATTTAATCATAAAAACAAAAAATTCTCCAACACCAACCCACCCCCCCCATTTGATCATGTGGTGCAGTAAGTGCCACATCACCATCCACATTTGCATGTAGAAGAAGAAGAGATGACAAATAATGTAGAATAAATGAGTGGATATTATGACAATGAGGAAGATCCTCTCGGGTTTCCCATTCAAGATATTGACGGTAGTGTGCACATGAAGAACATCCCTCCATATTTTCTTCCAAATTTTATGGTCTAAGGTTAGAGGATACAGAAACCTTTCTCTTTGAATTTGAAATGGTTTGTAGGTCTTATGGTTACTTACTAAACACTCAAAAACTGATATTGTTTCCATCAAAATTGAAGGATAGAGCTCTTAAATGGTTCATGAGTTTAGGGACTAATTCAATAAGATCGTGGAATGATATGGAAAAGATATTTCTAGAAAAATATAAAGATCATTATCTTAAATAATAAATCTTTAGAATGAATCAAAAATAGGATTAGAGCCTTGAGGATTTAATAGAGAGGTTAATGTAAAATGTTAAGAGGGAAAAACTACATCATTTAGGATCCGACACACTGAAAACCCTCTTACTTAGGACAATTAGGGATGGGTGGATTGATCTCCTTGATCTCATGAGTAGAGGTGATGTATGCCAATTATCATTTGAAGAAATTTTTGAAACATGAAAACACATATCAAGACTAATGACAAGAGTAAGTAAATCAACATCAAGATCGGTAAGTCAAGCTAAACTTGGAAACTTTTTTGATGACTATAAAATGGAAATTCTTAGCAATCTAACCAAACAAGTAGAAATTTTAAGAACACAAGATGAGGAAAAAGAATATGTTGATATTTGTGTTGTCCATGCAGAATCATATGTTATTAAATATTTCCCGTCATTACCAAGATTGAAGGAAGTTTACCAAGAGGACAATGGAGGAAGTCAATAGCCAATGCAACCATGTTATGTAACTCCAAGAGGACCATGGCAACCTATTCTACTTAATATGAAGCAAGAGCCCAATTCACAATTTCAAGCCTATGCACATCCATTTCAAAGTAATTGGAGCACACCATTTCCTTGGCAACCTTGGTCATATCAACCCCAAAACCAATCTTGGCAACAAGGTTGGCAAGGAACTTATGGGAGCCATCCACAATATCCTCAATATTTTCCTCAACATCCTCCATAACCAACTCCATGGTATCCCTACCATTCACCTCTACCAGAATCACAATCCCAACCACATCCATCTCAAATATCCAATCCCACTCAACTACTTGTACCACCATTTCTGAACCCACATAATGAAGTAGATGAACCCACTTACAATGTTGAGGTACAAGACTTCCAAAAACCACATCTTGATCTAAATGGTATTCATCTTAGATGAGGAAGAGTAAAAAAAATAGATTCTCTTGATATCATTAAAGGAAAACATGCAAAAAAAGAAGATTCAAATGAGAAGACCAAAGAATCATGGGATGCACTTGACGAAGAGTGGACATCAAAACCCGTTGGCACTATGGCACTGATTTAGAGCTATGGCACAGGTGTTGTCCTTGATGGCAACTCTCTTTGGTAACAGATCTCCGTTCAGGCTTTTAGAATGAAGGAAAAGGCATATACACAGGTTCATCTAGACTAAGGCGCGTATACACGCGGGTTAGTCGTAACAAAGGCGCGTATATGTGGAGAACTTGCTTTTGGACCATGGTAGTTAGTCTTTGGGATTTGAACCAATGGTTTTGGACCATGGCGTTTCGTCAGATGTGTTGATCCCTAGTATTGGGTCCATGGTATTGGACCGTGGTATTGTGGAAGGCCTAAGACTATAAAAGAGGAAGGAGATCATGTGGCAAATGATGATCTGATCTATTATTGAATATCTGATAAAGTGGTAGATCTGGAATACTGGTAATTGGGTTATGGTGCAGATCTGGATCTGAATGAAGGAGGAACCTTAGCGCAAAGAGAAGGATAAGTTCTATTGATGGGTCATAATCTTTAAGCTTGAATGATAGTATCTTTGTATCATTTTGGTCTGTTATATGTGGTGCTTGCTTGATCTATAACACTGATAATCTGAGTTAATTAGTGTTTGAATATTTGAAAGAGTGAATTATCCTTTATAAATCTATACGCAGGTTCAATGAAGCGAAGGCGTGTTTACACGTTGGTTCAGTGAATGAAAACAACGTATACACAGGTTGTTCCAAACACAGAAGCGTATACACGCATGTTGCAGGTTATTGAAATAGCGTATATGTTTTGAGTTGTGGTCTAGCTGCTTCTGTTTATTACTGCTGTGTTTTGGGTTTAGATTTTGGTGTGTGGTTTCTCGTACTGTGTTTTGGGTACAACTGTTAGAGAAGTATCTACTTGATTCAGATCTAATTGGTGAAAAGGAGAATGGTTGATGATTGATTGATGTTCATGGATCTAGTCTGAAAATTTATGAAACGTGGTCCCTGGAAGAAAGAGAAGGTTGTAGCCTTCTGTAGGCCAACACCTACATACTAGTATCTTGGCTAGTGCAAGAGCTAAAAGCGGGTTGTAGCTCCTTTCCAGGAGAAGCTGGAGAACGAGAGAGGGTTGTAGCTCTCTGTAAGTTGCATCCTGCGTAGTGGTAAATGACTACACCAGTTTATTGTAAAAGAAGTTTCTAATTTAAAAGAAGATAGAGATGAATTGCAGCAGGTGGTTTTCACCCACATTGGGTTTCCACCTTATGTCTTCTATTCTTGTGTGTGATTGTCTTTCTGCTCTGTTTTACTGCTTCTAGTTATTGGTTATTTGATTCTGAAAAACAAATTAACAATCATCATCAGAAAGATAAAGTAAATTAAAATTTGTCTTTGTACACGCGGGTTTCCTTCTGCATAGTTGCGTATATACGCGGGTTTAATTAACTGAAGTAGCGTATATTAATGGATTTTGAAAAAGGAATATTTGACTTGATAATACTGATTCACCCCCCCTCTCAGTATTATTTCCAACAATTGGTATCAGAGCAGGTCATTCAGAAGAAGCTTGATCACTTGAAGGAAGATCTTTCATCATGAGCAACTACGAGAGGGAAGCATCAATCAGGCCACCAATTTTTGATGGGACAAACTTTGTATATTGGAAGGTAAGAGTTACTGCCTATCTTCAATCTCTTGGTACAGAAGTCTGGTATATCATAGATATAGGGTATACTTTTCCATCAGCAACTCCTACAGATCCGGCTGAGAAGAAGAAATATGAAA
This sequence comes from Pinus taeda, assembly GCA_000404065.3. Lineage (NCBI taxonomy): Eukaryota > Viridiplantae > Streptophyta > Pinopsida > Pinales > Pinaceae > Pinus > Pinus taeda. Next base: position 175,433 of record APFE031100820.1, read on the forward strand.
CAAATGAAAAGGAAGTCAATACTCTATTAGTATGTTTATCTCAATCAGAATTTTTCAAGGTTATGCAATATAAATCCGCAAAATAAATATGGGATAAGATTGTACTAAGATATGAAGGAGATGATCAGGTAAAACGAGGAAAACTTCAAACCCTCAGAATTCAGTATGAAAATCTCAGAATGCATAGTGATGAAAGTGTTGCTAACTATTTCCTTCGTGTAGATGAGATTGTTAATTGTATGAAAAACTTGGGTGAAGAAATAAAAGAGGTTGTTGTGGTTGAAAAAGTTCTAAGATCTTTGTCCCCTAGTTTTGAATCTAAAGTTTCTGCAATAGAAGAAAAAGAGAATCTACGAAACCTTACAATGTCACAGCTTCACGGGATTCTAACTGCTTATGAAATGAGGAAATGAGGACCATCAGACAAGAGAGAAGCGGCTTTCAAGGCTTCAGGAAAAGGAGACTACTATGAAGAGGAAGAAGAATCAAATTTTGTCAAAAACCTTCAACGGGGTACTAGAATATTCAGAGGTAAGTTACCTTTCAAATGCTTTTCTTGTGGGAGAGTCGGTCACTATGCTGCCAAATGTCCTCATAAGGATAAAACTGACAAAGGGAAGGAACTTGTTAGATGGAACAAGAAACAGAATGTAACTAAGAAAAGTTACTACACTCATGAAGATAATGATGGTCTTTCAAATAGTGATGAAGATGAACTAGGTAATAACTATAAAATTTTAATGGCCTTTGAAGATGATGATTACATGGATGCTATAGATGTGGATAGCTTTTATGAAGAGATTTCTAGACTCAAAACATGTTTAGAAGAAAAGAATGTGATCATTGATACTATGCAATTCCAACTTGATGAAAGAGAAAAATTCTTGAGAAGTTAGAATGTTAAAATGTTGGCCTTAGAAAAGAAATTGAGAAAACAAAGGCTCTTAATCTTAAATTTGTTAAAGGATCTGAAACTCTGGATGAGATTATCAATGTACAATGTTCTCCACTAATCAAGACTGGTCTGGGGTATAATGGAGAAGCATTTCAAGCATCCACCTCAAAGAGTTATCTCGATGTAGCAAGGAGGAATGAGCAAAAGCCCAATGGAAATCACCAGGTAAAACAGGGACAAATTACATCAAGAATAAACAAAGACTACCAGGTAAATCAGGGGCAATACACCTTAAGGGTGAACAAAAGATACAACCAACCATAGGTAAAATCTTCTCAATTTTCCTCAAGAATGGATGACAATAGAAACTACAATCATTTGGCAAGTAGATTTGATAATCGGAGGAGTTTCTTCAATGGCCAAAGTTTCTCTTGCCATAACTTTGGCCACAAAGCAGCTCAATGTGTTTCCTATAAGACAATCATGACTAGAGAAGCTCAAAAACAAAGAAATATGACTGGAATCACAAAAAGGACCTATAACAACTTTTCTGCCCTTGAAAATGAAATTGAATGCTCTATTTGTAATAACTTTGGTCATGAAGATTATGAATGCAGGAGCAGGTTTTGGAAGACAACTCAGAAGGAACAAACCTCAAGTGCCAGAACATGGAGAAAGAAGGCACCTCTACAAGAAAGATGTGGGATAGCTTTATATGCAGAAAGACAAGAAAATGAATGGTACATTGACAGTGGATGTTCAAAGCATATGACAGGTAATAAAGAAAAACTTGAATCATATAGTGTTTTAGAAAAGGGAAGGAAACTTTCTTTTGGAAATGATACCCCTACAATCATAAAAGGAAAAGGCACTGCTCAATTGAAAGAAAAGGTCAAGGTGGGTACGCGATTCCACTACAAGCTCGAGGTTTAGGGTTCAACGCTTCAAACCTGCAGGCTCAGAACCAGTTCTGGATGCACATAGAGAAAAGATAGAGGATCTACTCAATAGAGGTTGAGGACTAACTTGACAAATGGTAAACGGGGGGTCCACTGGGACCCCATCCTTCAAAAAAGTTATAATGGAGAAACAGAAAGCGCAGGAAGGATTTAAAATCAGTGGCTATGGAGAGCGTAAGGAAAATAGCGGAACCAGAAAAGAAAAGAAACAGAAGGTGCAAAAAGAGACAAGAAGCAACCCAAAAATGAAAGAAAAAGTAAGTAATGGAAAGGAGAATATCGACAAAAGGGCAGATGCAGACCAAAGAGACACAACTCCGATAAATATCCAAACAGAGGAAGAAGGGGAACATGAGGCAGAGAAACAATCTCGAGATGAAGAGGAGAAAGAAACAGCTCTAAACCCCAGTTCCAACAAAGCAACGCAAGGAGCATGCAAACCAAAAAAAATAGAAACCCTCAGAGTGGTTTTCACAGATCCAGATATTCAAGCCTATAGAGAACATATGTCGGAACATGCAGTAATATGCAAGTTCATGGGATTGTGGCCAATAGAACGAGCGCTCTGTCAATGGATCAAGCAACATTGGAAACCTAAAGGTGATGTAAAACTACACCTAGGGGCAAAAGGTTTTTTTACTGTTGTTTTTACGAACTTAGAGGACAGGGACAGGGTTTTTGATGGAGGTCCTTACTTCTTTGCATCAGCGGGACTCTATATGAGACCCTGGAAAACCAACTTTGTGCCAGAAAAAGAAAACTTTACACAGGTTCGTGTGTGGATCCGTTTATTCTCCCTTCCAATAGACTATTTGGGATTAGCGACGCTTAAGCAAATAGGAGACCGTCTAGGAACTTTCATCAAAGCTTCAGAAGCAATGATGCAATGAAGATACACTTCCTGTGCAAGAATTTGTGTGGAGATGGATGTCTCAGGAGCTCTGCATGAAGGCTTATGGCTGGAGTTTAGAGATGAGGACTATTTTCAAGCCATTGATTATGAGCAAATCCCCTTCCGATGTAGAAGGTGTCATGAACATGGATACCTTGTCAGAGATTTCCCTTTAAACAAAACAGGGGAAGAACACAAACTAGAGAAAGCAGCAAAGAGCAAAGAAGCCTTCACAAAGCCAAACGCAAGACAAAGTGCTAACAGGAAAAGAATGAAAAGAGCAGGGGTAGAACTAGGCATTACCAACAAAACCTTTAGCATTCTGGAAACCGATACAGATTCAGAAAGAAAAAACAGGGAAAATAAACTTATTGAAGAGCTAAAAGACAAGAAAGGCCATAAAACAAGGGATAGGGAGGAAAATCCAATCAGAACAGAAGTCCAAATGCAAGAGCCAGAAGATGAACGTGATGAAGATACTGATATGCTAACTAGCGATGGTGGTAGTGAGGAGATGGAGCTCAATGAAGCTCTAGAGAAGGAAGGGGTGAACCTACCAGTCATGGAAGAAAACTGGAGAACTCAAGGACTAGAAAATATTTCGGAAGAAGAAATAAGGAATATTAGTGATCTATTCATCGCAAGACAAAAGGCGGAATTAGACAGGCAAAACAGGAGATTAGGTATAGCAACAGGCACAAGAAATCATTCAAAGAGCATTTCTCTTAATCCAACAGGTCTGAAGCAAAGAAAGAAAAGAGGCCAAAGAAAAAATGGGGAGGTATTGCAAGATTTGGGGATTTTAATGTTAAATTCAGGAAAAATGAAGGCTCTAAATGCCTTCCCGCCTTACCAATAATATATCTAGTTATAAATGAAAATCATTTCATGGAATGCAAGAGGGCTCAATAGCCAAGCGAAACAAAGAATTCTTAAGAGAAAGTTCCAAAAGGAAAAGCCGGATATTAAGTTCATACAGGAAACCAATTGTGCCATTAATCACATGGTGAACATGAGCAAAAGGCTGGGTAAACATATAGAATTTATAGAAGTAGCCAGTCAAGGATGGGAAGGAGGCATAGCTACTCTTTGGGACACCAGAGTGGTAGATATCCTCTCAATGGAAGCTACAAGATCGTTCGTAGCCATGGAAGTTCAAATGATAGGTAATTCTGAAACTTACTTATGCATAAATGTTTATGGACCGCAAAGGTTAGAAGATAAATTTTCTTTTCTTAGTTCTCTTATGAGTTTAAAGCTTAGACATCCCACCTCGAAGATAATGATGGGCGAGGATTTTAATATGATAACCTCTCTCTTGGAGAAGAAAGGAGGAATCATAAGGCTCAATAAGGATGCAGAACTCTTTGCTGAATTCATTAATTCTGCCAAACTAGTAGACATCCTACCCAAAAATGGATCCTTCACTTGGAACAATAGAAGAGGAGGAAAGAAGTTGATTTCCTCCTGTTTGGACAGATTTCTTATCTATGAAAGCGTTTTACTTGAATGAATAACAGTGGATTCTAACATTCTTCCCAGTGGAGGATCAGATCACTGGCCAATCTCTTTGGAGGCAGCCTTCCTAGGGACACCTAGAAACAAGCCTTTTAGATTCAAAAAGTTCTGGTTGACTCACCCCAACTTTGTTCAATTGCTAGAGAAATGATGGTGTGAACCATTGTACATTAGAGGAACCAGAATGTTTAAGCTCCAAAGAAAATTAAAACACATCAAAAACAAAATTAAAGAATGGAATGCAACTGAATTTGGGAACATCTTCCAGGAAATAACCATCATAGAAGGAAAGTTAAATCAAATTCATAAGGAATGGGCTTCGGGGAACAATAATGAAGACTCAAGGGAACATGAGAAAGCATTGATGCAACAATGGCAACTCCGTTGTCAACAGGAAGAAACACTTTGGAAACAAAAATCAAGGATCCAGTGGCTAAAGGAAGGAGAACATAACACAAAGTTTTTCCATAGATCTATGTTGGACTACAGGGGTGCAAATAAAATTCTTTGGCTCAATAATGAAGTAGGGGAAACTCTTCAAAATCACAAGGAAGTATCAACTTTGCTTACCAGGAACTTTAATCATATAGCTCAGGAAACGCAGGAAGAAAGAACAGAGGCCATAGAGGAACTAACCCAAGAAATACCCCACATCATAACTAATGAGCAAAACTCAGCTCTATTAAGAGCTGTCTCGATGGAGGAAGTGGAAGAAGCTGTCAAGAGTATGCCGAATGATAAGGCACCTAGGCCTGACGATTTTACAATAAATTTCTATAAATCCCGCTGGCCTACTATTAAAATAGAGGTTTGGGAAGTTGTAGAAGATTCCAGATGCTCCTGTTCCATTCTCAAATCACTGAACTCCGCCTTCCTTGCTCTAATTCCTAAGGAAGAAGAGGCCAACTCTCCAGAAAAATTTAGACCTATAGATTTATGTAATGTGATATATAAAATCATATCTAAAGTTATAGCCAATAAACTTAAGCCAATTCTTCCTGACTTAATTTTGGAAGAGTAGCCAGGCTACGTGGAAGGCAGACAAATTTTGGAAAATATCCTTTTAGCTTAGGAGATGGTTCATACCCTTCAGACAAGGAAATTAGCAAGTATGCTAATGCAACTAGATCTCTCCAAAGCTTTCGATAAAGTCAACTGGAATTATCTGGAAGCCATACTGAATGCTTTTGGCTTTGAAAAACAATGGACCAAATGGATCCTAGCTCTGATTAAATCCACCAAATTTTCTATCCTGGTGAATGGCTCCCCCTTGGAACCCTTCTCCCCCTCCCGTGGCATTAGGCAAGGAGACCCTCTCTCCCCTTTCCTTTTTGTGATCCTTATGGAAGGGCTCAGCAGACTCATTCACAAAGCAAGAGATGAAGGAAAAATCAAAGGATTACATCCACTTCACTCCATACCTGCAAGAACGCACTAGCAGTTTGTGGATGACACAATGCTACATGGCACTCCAACTGTGAAAGAAGCCGTGGCTTTCAAGAAGATTCTAGACCTCTTCACCAAAGCTTTAGGTATGGATATTAATCATGCTAAATCTACTATTTTCTTGTTTAATACTCATCTAGCCATTCAGAAGCATCTATCTAATATTCTAGGATTTCAAAGGGGTAGTCTGCCCTCTAAGTATCTGGCAGCCCCGCTAACGACTAAACCTTGGCAAAAAATTCATTGGGAAAAAATCTTGGCGAAAATGGAGAAAAGTTGTAAACATTGGACTCATGGGGCTCTTAATTTTGTTGGAAGATTGGTCCTCACTAAAGCAATACTCCAAACCATTCCGCAGTATTTGCTTTCCATCATGCCGGCTCCTAATGGAGTCTTCCAGAAAATTAGGACTATACAAAGATCATTTATGTGGAGTGGCAATGCTGAGAAAAAGAAATGGGCACTTGTTGCCTAGAACAAACTATGCAAATCGAAAGCAGCAGGGGGCTTAAATCTCGTGGATCCCTACACCATCAACATGACATGCGGAGCCAAGCTGTGGTGGCGTTGGTTGAAGGAACCCAATCTGCCATGGGCCAGACACTGGAAGGAAAAATATACTCCCGACTACAATGAACATGACTTAATAAGGTTACAGGAAGTGCTTGAGGGTTCTCCAATATGGAATTTAGCAAGAAGGAATCATAAATTAGTTCAGGATCATAGTTTCTGGGAAATCCGCAATGGGGAAACCGCCCTTTTTTGGGAAAATGCTTGGCAGCAACTCCCAAGGCTGGAAAAACTAGAGCTAGAAGATTTCAAAAGAGAATGCCATAACAGCGGAAGGTATACTGTCCACCATTATTGGAGCCACAGCAGCAGCGACCAGGAATGGAGATATTGGTTAATCCATGATACAAACAACTCAATTGAGGTAAACAATAATATAAGTGATCTGCTCATCCATCTAAACAAAATAAAAATCAGAAAGGCTACAGAAAATGACAAGCTAATATGGGGCATGAAAGGGAGTGGTAATTTCACACTCAAAGACACCAGAGAGCAGCTAGAGCATTCATAGCAGGTGGAGGTAATGCAATGGAGCAACAAGGTCTGGGATTCCATGTTTTGGCCTAAAATAAAAACCTTTCTCTGGCTCCTAATGCGGAGAAAAACTCTTACCCGGGAAAATCTGCGCAAAAAAGGATTTAAAGGCCCTTCTAAATGCCCTTTGTGCAATATAGCTGAAGAAACTATGAACCATATTTTCAACACCTGTGAATAGGTTGATCACCTTTGGAGTTGGATGGAAACTATAATGCAACAAACTAACAGGGATAGGGACTCCATTCAAAACACTATAATGAATTGGAAAAGCGAGTATTCAAACAATTTAAGAACCAACAGTATATGGAAAGTCTTGCCAGGCTTCATAACTTGGACCATATGGAAAGAAAGAAATAGAAGAATTTTTCAGAATGAGCACAGAAATATCGAGCACTCGCAAGTTACCTTAACCCAAAATATTCGACAATTAATCTTGGTAAAGTGTAGAGTAGATCTTGATAACCAAGCTTCGGCCAGGGACCAACGAATTTTGAAAGCCTTCAATTTGGAAAATGGATGAAACATGGGAACCACAGAATGCCAGCAAAAACCACACATGGAGCCAATTGGTTGGAGTCGTCCACTTGAAGGGTTCCTAAAGCTGAACTTCGACGATGCCTCAAGAGGCAATCCTGGCTTGGCAGGCATTGGAGGAATCATCCGAAATCATGAAGGGGAAATTCTTCACATTTACAGTAAAGCCCTAGGGAAGGAACCAATAACGAAATGGAATTTGCAGCCATGGAAAGAGGACTAAGGATTCTCAGATTGAACCAAATAGGCAACACAATGGTTGAAGGCGATTCAGAGGTGGCCATAATAGCGGCCAGGAAAATCTACAGGGGAACGCGAGCAAGTAAGGTTACCAGACATTGGCGACTGGCCAAGGTAACAGGCAATATTGCCAAACTGTTAGGAGAAATGAAAGGACTCATCTTTTAGGTGGTACGGTGAAAGGCTAATTCGGTTGCTGACCACCTGGCGAATCATGGGATTGAACACTCGAACACAATGTGGGACAGATGTTGGCATGATATTGACAACCCAGAGTTAAGAGGAAAATGCATGCAACTCTCCAGGTTAGATCTGGTGACGGCAGATGAGTCTGACTGGAGGGTCGAATAATACAACGTCATAATTTAATAGACATGCTGACTTGGCAAGCTCCATTAAATCCCAGCAGGGCTCGAAGGACAAGCGAGACAAGGGAAATTAAGACATAAGCAGGTGATAAATATTTTTGCAGTTTTCATGATCTGTGATGGTATGAGCCGCCGAAATATGATTAGGAAGGGGAACACTTGGCAAGATATGGAGCAGGCAGGGAGCGGTGACCATAAGGGGATGCAAGTATACCATAACCCAACCAACATACCATGAAGCAGCAATTATGATGATCTGACATGCAAGTTTCACAGAGAAAGCTGACCATACACCGATAATTTCCTAGGAATTCGATATTTAACCACTATCAGAGGCAACGGGAAAAGCATTGTTTTATCATGTAGCAAGACAAAGCCTCTTCACTCTGCAGATAGAGCTAAGGAAAACACTAGGATAGTAAGCAATATAATGGTAGGGGAGGGCAACAAAGACCTTCAGCAAGCGAGAGAGATGTATGAAACGCGGACCTCATAACAGAATAAGCGTAAGATTATTGACTTGGAAGCCATGGTCCAAGAGGAGGAGAATAAGCTTTCAGGCCAACAAATTGGAAAAGATGTGCAATAGATCTTGGACCCTGGAATAGTCAACACTCGCGCTACTCAATTCGTCAGAACCCAAGCTGAGAGCTGGCGCATGAAGACCCTTCTTGCGAAGGCTCTGGGTAAACAGGAAGAATATGTGGAGCAGGTGTGAAAGCTTCAGAATCTCATAGAAACTATGAGGCATGATCATATGGTGGTCATTGAGAGTATTGAATTCAAGCTGAGTTCATTGGATCAACAGGCCGACATAATGAACAAGAAGCTCACGGTTCT
>APFE031100820.1:206968-217802 GCA_000404065.3 Pinus taeda
TATGAAATCATGATTAACATTTCTTTTGTTCACATCATGAGTTTCCTTTACTACCCTTTCACCATTAGTAAGTATTTCTTGTAGAAAATTTGTCAAATTTGTCTTCAAATCTACCATGCCTATCTTCAAATCTATCTTCAAGTATATCTTCAAATCGTCCATCTTATCTTCCACGTCATTCATATTAGCTTCTACATCTTTATTTAAACCATCGATCTTAGATTGTGTTACTTTTTGTGCGAGTGACATTTATTGCACTTGGTCTTGTAATTTTGATATATCATGTTACATTTCTTCCTCTTCTTCATAAGTCATGCTAGAGCTTTCAGGTTGCTTTCAGGCTGCTTACTAGGTGTTTGCATTTTCTTTCCTCGAGGCATCAATTACTGATAATAATGCTCTACTATGCCCTTTGAATTCCTTCAAAATAATTTTTCAAACCAAGCTTAAGCAAAAATTTTAAAAACTCTACATACCTTTTTTCACTTTGTAGGAGCTCGATATTGCCTCTGATGTATCTCTATAATTTTGGATCAGCTAGTTCTGAAATTGTGACCAACCGTAGTCCTCTGTGTCCTCTTTCCAATGCCACTAGTCTGATCCAAATTGGATTCTCCAAGGAAGAGTTATGCCAAATTTTCCACAGTGACCTGATTATAGATTACTTCAGTAGAGCGAACTTGTACGACATGCCACGTGTCCCTATTTCGACCTTTGGCTCTGAAAAATTTATACAAGAAACTACAGTCCATCCTCTTTTTGTACCTTATTATGAAATTTCAATCCAATTCTCAGGGAGAAAGTTATGATGATTTTCCCAGGTCACCTGTTTGGAATGTAATTCAGGAGTCTGCAGAAAGACCAACTTCCTCAGATCATATCTCCGCAAATATAGTGCGAAAAGCTATGAAATTCGGATCCAAGGTTCAGTGCAATTTCGTCTCAAATGGGTTTTTTTTATCTTCTGAAACATCGTAGAAAAAAAATTATAGAAAAAATTCTACGATGACCTATTTTGAGCAGCGAAACCCTAAAATCTAAAGCTCTAATTCCAAATGTTATGAAACCAACTCACAAAAAGATAGAAAATATAGATCAACACCTTAGAATTCAACGTCTTCGAGGGGGAAACCTCCTTTACATTACACAAATGAATGATTATTTGATGATTCAAATGACACAACCTCATTTCTATATATATATGAGTCTAAGGAGTCACAATATAACTCAGCCGACCTAACAATAATAATATAAAGGCACAAAAATAACAATAGAGGGATTCTATGGGGCACAATAATAACTATATGGGGACAATAGGGGCAAAAAAATATTAATAAGGGATACAAATACAATATCAATGGGGTAATCACTAGTATTATAGGGACCTAACACCTAGCATCATCCTCCAAACCGTATTTATCATCTCTCATACAATTAGAAGTCCCTAAAATAGAAGGAATGACTACGACAAGAAGGAAGGAAGAAGCAAATTGTGCTAAGAACAAAAATGGAAGTACTTAAGAGAGACCTAATAAAAACATATAACTCCAAGGTCATTATGAAATCATCTAATCCACACACAAAAAAGGCAACAAAAGGAAAGAAGGTATTCACCATCAAAATAGAACTTAAACTACCATGATGGAAAGAGGATTTCCAAGAGGTTTATAATCTCTTTCTATCTTTTGTCAAAGGGATGAAAGATGTTATAGAAAGCTAAGAGGCCATGAATCTTAAAGAGCTCATATTTCATAAAGGGAAAAATGCAGGAATTTACAAATCAGGGAGGCCACCGGGGCCATGAATGAGGCAGAATGAGGTCACTAAGTTTCCTAGAGTATGAGCAACACTTTCAGCAGAGGGGTATGATGGGCCTCTAAATTAGACATAAAATAAGACCCATATAACCATCCTTAAACACATTAAATCTTTATTTTTGCATTAGATAATGTATTTTTAACTTTAATATGTTCATTAGGAAGGTTTATGGATAATTGCATATTTGTGCCTAATATTATTTATGTTTGTGGAATATTATAAGAATATTGGGAAAATTATGGATATTTGGAGGAGGAGATAATCTAGGGACCTTCTCCCTACTACAGGAGGATAAATATTAAATAATAAATCAACAAGATATTATGGAATTATGGCACAAATTATGGAGCTCCAATGATTGAGAAAATCTAGCAATGTGTTCCCTGCTATTTAATGCAGATTCCTAGTATTGGGAGCCAGATCCACTAATCAAGGGATTTTGGTGGGGAAAACTTCATACTTTCATGGTCAATGATTCCTTATAAGTTTTTATAATTACAAGTTGAATTTGCGTCTAGTGGTTGAGTTTTATTAGTTTCCTTGTGGAGAGAACTCATATTTTTGCAACTCCACTTTCATTTTATGCAGGGATGTAATTTTATTGATGGAAATAATGAAGATTGGTGACATGTTCAACTTTTAAATATTGGTTTTCTTCATAGGAATTTTAGTTTCCTTTGGCTTGGCCATCCAAAGAGCCTTAGATCCCTTTTGTATCATTTACTTTTCTTCTTTTCACTTCTTATTCACATGCAACTCTTGTTCTTGTCTTTTTTTCTATTTCTGCATTTAGTATTATTATTTCTTGTTGTAGGATTGGGTTAAATAGTTGAATTTATTTTGTAGAATCACAAGCATCATTGTAACAACTTTGTAAGGTCATAGTAATCATTGAGCTACTTGGATTAGTTTGCATATTCCCAAATCTAGATTTCTAGAAGTCCTTTGTGGCAAATAACAATAAATTTATGTTATTTTTTAGAGCATGATAATGAGCTTCATTCAAGTTGATTCCACTTGAAATATATCAAAAAAATATTCTAGTTAATAAACACAAATTACCCCATTGCATTTTCATTTGATTAGGTTAGGCATTTGATAGATTTATTACCTCACTAGTTCTCAAATTTCTAGATTTTAGACTAGTAATCTTCTCATATTTTTTAGCATGGGTTAACATAGGTATTTTTGAGTAATTCCATTTGTAATGGAGACCTAAGACATCCTATTCAATAAAAAAAAAATTACAATCCAATTTTGATTTGATTTTCTTGGTCATTTAGTGAATTATAGTTTCTTGTAGTAAATCTGTTGTTTCATGTAGTACTCTACCAACAGGTATATACTTGCCCAGATTTGCTCAAGAAGCTTGGTTATGATCCCTTAAGGTTATATCAATTCCCCTAATCTCTAAATAAATTATTACAAAAGACTAAAGATCACTTAGAACTTCTCTATTTACCCATGCAAAACATTTCAGTGATTTGGGCTAATGGATAGATTTATGGATTGGATAATACAATGATGATTTTCTTGATTGCCACATCCAAAGAAATTTGTTAATGGATCTAAACTCTTTGAAAGTTAATGGTTGAAATTTAGTTAATTATATTTACTATATGCAATTAGAATACGTTTCTTTCTTTGTAATTTCTTTCTTGCAATAGGTTAGGGTTTCCATTGGGAGGATTTTATTTTTTGCAATTAATTTAGGATTTGACTTCAGTACATGCACTCCATTACATCATGATAACAAAGGAAGGACACATTGTATTATGCACATATAGTGTCGATACCTCTTAAGTTTGTACGAATCCTAGGTTGATAATTAAAGTTAGTAGCCCTGGGAGTTGCAGAGTTCTAGTTGCAATACCGAGGCTCATCAGGCGGATCAGGTGAACCAGTGGGGAAGTCAGAAACGGAGGATAACTATCCAATGAGCGTACTTCCCATTAATTATCTGTCAACTCAACAAGAAGGAAACGGGGTTTGAATTGGTAAAAAATTTGGTGTTACCCGTAAGGGTATAATGAGGAAGATTTTGAATAGATAACACAACATTCAGTGCCAACATTTCTTCGTGTGAATAGGACAAAAGGGGACCATTAAGGTTCTTACTAACATAATAGATGATATGCTCATTTCTGGAAGAATATTCTTGGATTAGGACCACATTGACAGAATAGGCGAATGCAAAGATATATAATATGAAATCCCTTTCAAACTCAGGTGGAATGATAAAGGGAGTGGAAGTGAGAGCACGTTTGAGGGAATCGAAAGACTATTGAGCTTGGTCTTCCCAAAAAAATGGAATATTAAATCGAAGGAGTCTAAGAAATCCATGTGCCATGGTGGCATAGTTAGGGATAAACCTACGAAGAAAGTTGGCTTTGACTTGGAGGCTGTGTAACTGATGAAGGGTACGAGGAGGACGTAGTTCGAGAATGGTTTGAACTTTGAGGGGGTCAAGGGTGATAGAATCTTTGGACACAACGAAGGCCAAAAGTAAACCGGTAGAAATTAAAAAGACACTCTTACGGGGGTTAAGAATAATTTGATACCTGTGACATCGAAGAAAGATTGTACATAGATCATGAAGGTGTTGCGACTGACGTTTGGAATGAGTGGTGAGATCATCTAGATATGCAAGGATAATATGAGTGAGGTCATAAAAACACTAGGAAATGGCATGATGAAAAGTGGCCACAACATTATTTAAATTGAAATGCATGACCTTATAAGTGAAAGCTCCCCATGGACTAGTGATGGAAGCTTTAAGCTAATCAACATAATGGATATGTATCTGGTTATATATGGAGAATCCATCCATATAGGAAAGAACATCATGCCCCACACACTCATCAATGACTTGATCTATGAAGGGTGTGGGAAAGTTGTCTTTGGGAGAAGATTTGTTTAGATCATGAAAGTTCATGCAGACATGAATGGTGCCTTATTTATTAAGAATGGGAACAAGATTAGACACCCATGTGGTGTATTCAATAGGATAGATTTACCTAGCCTACTTTAGCTTATCATTTTTAGCTTTGATAGCTTCATGTTTGGAAGGATGGATAGGCCTTTACTTTTGGCAGATAGGGATGGCATCGAGCCAAGTGTCGATGTGATGTTAAACAATGGAGAGATCAAGTTTGGGAATTTCAAAATAATACCAGGTGAAAACATCACAAAATTATTTGAATAACTTAGTGTAAGAATCAATTTCTTCCGGGGTGCATTGTGCCCCCAAGCTGATATTTTCTTCGATCCTTGGTTTATTCAAAATGTTAATTTTTATGGTAGGCGAAATGTTAGCCATATTTCCTTCTTCAGAATCATCTGGTAGGAATAGGAATTTTAAACCAATCGACTTCACCATGAATGAATTATTTTGACTCCACAACATATTTTTCATGGGTTTGCTATGGAAGGAAGTACGCACGATGGTGCATATCATCCCAAGGATAATTAGGGGTGGGCATGGCTTCCATAATGTCTTCATCATAATGGAATATGGGGAGATGGGAGGGAGAGAGACTAAATGATGAAGAGGAACTACCTAAGGTATCTTCATTAGAGACAAGGTTCACATATGCATTTTCATGGTTGGGAGACATATGAGTAGTAGATGGAACATCTACCGATGTTGAGACAGAAGTGTTCATCAAATAAGGTTAAACAAAATCACAAAAGGAGACATCAAGGGAGTCCTAATATGCATATCTCATGGATGAAGAAATGTAGAGAATAGGAGCGGTACTATCCATCACCTCGACATTAGGGGGAGGGGTCACGATGGGTGGTTGGGAGACATCCTATTCTGGCATAGGGGTGGGACCAAAATCCATAGGTAGAGGAGAGGTGGAATCATTATGAGTGTCCCCTAATTCACAAAGCACTTGAAGTGTATCAGGAAAATCTTTGAGATGGGGACATAGATGAGAATAATGGCCATAATTTTTTTTTTAACAAGATCGGGTACTTGTATATTGAAAAAGTTCAAAATAGGGACAGAGTCCCATTACATATGCCTGAGGTAACATAGTGGAATTGGTGCAAAATGGGCACACAGTCCCTCAATCCAATTCACTGCTCTTGTTTCTTATAATTTGAAAGACATAAAGGCTATATTGCCGTAGGAACTGACCTAAAAGAAAATAGTATTTACAATGCATGGAGAGTTAACACCAGAATTGGTTGACTAAGTCATCTGGGGGCTGATATTTCTTATCATTGTTCTTGGTGGATGCTTCACCTTGCATACTTTGATTCAACATTCTTATATAAATGACAACTTATTCTAAATGGTTTCACTTCTGTTTGAGTCCTCCTATTTCTGCTTTCTATTTTTCAAATTTTTTCTTCTTTGACTTATTCTCAGACTGGACTTCTGCTTTGAGTTCATTGAAATATTTTATGAAACGAGTTATCATAAAGCAGTGTTCCTTGCAGAGAGCACAATTGCTATTGGTCTTAATGCGATCCATGGGATTTTCAGACATTGTTGGAGTGAGTTTGACTAACTTTTTGAGCTTGATTCTGAGCTTGATCAACTGACTCCAGGAGGGAGAATGGTGAAAAGCAGAGTTTCTGAGAGTTAAAGACAGGCGGTTCGAGGAAATGTGGATATTAGAGCAGTCTTGGGAGGAAATGATGAGAAACAGGGTTCCAAAAACTAAATGAAGCGGGAAGTGAATGATGACGGAGAGGGAGGAGAAGCCGCCTGGAATGAGATGAGAAGAAAAAGAGAAAGAGAGGAAGGCAAGGGACATGGGAGAAAGGAAACAGAGTAGTGAGGGGACAAGCCACAGAGAGATGGATGTCACGGAATTTAATAGAGTCTGGTTCATAGAAACATGCCAGAATTTAGTGGGAAAAAATTTCAATAGCAACAGGTGGAAACAATACCTCTCTCGACTGGCAGCAGAGAAGAGATGACTCTCCCACCGGGACTACTGCAACACCTAATACACACAACAAGCTGCCTATTTAGGAAGTAGCAAGAGCCCGAGTCTTTGATAAGCAAACTATGATCTCCTGAATTGTTGACACAAACACTGAGATTCTAATGAAACCAGTGCACCCCGAGCTGCTTAAATGCCCGCTCGTTCACCGATTCCTCGTGAGTCGGACCACCCTTCACGAGATTGCTCTTTTCACGAACATCATTTCAGATTTTACCTGCGTAGTCTCTAAAGATTTTGAATTTATTGATACCAGAACTTTGTATGTCCTTCACACGATATTTTACCAACTCCGACATCCAATGCAGATCATCTCCTTGTCTAGAGATTCTCTAAACTATTCTAAGGAGATGATCAAAGATAATGTCAATGATGAGAAGATAGGTCATCCAGCTGTTTTGATTGTAAGGAGTTGTGGTCATTTGGCTGAGGCGACTGATGGAGCACAGAGTCTCATTCCCAACCGCATGGAATGACAAATTATGGGATTGATTTTTCATATAAACTATTGTTATCTTTGACCTGCCCAATAGAACTATTCACTGCTTTATTAGCTAGGTAGTCAGCCTCACTATTAAAATTTCTCAGGACATGTTTATATTTGATGATTCCTAGCTATTTTGTGTTTTCCAAAATCCTTTGTTTAATTCTATTAAGGGTCTGGTTTTTAAAATCTCCCCCTGATTCCATAGTTGTGATGATTATTGCTGAGTCGCCTATTATAACTGGGTTTTTTGCTTGGAGATTTTTGAGAATGCAAGTGCCAAGAAGCAAATTGTAAGCCTCCACTTTGTTATATGTCATATTGTCAAGTCCCCATTTGTAAGTAGAGATGACTTTCCCTTCTTGATCAAAGATAATTCCCCCAGCTCCTACTTTACCAGGTTGATTTTGGAGGCAACATCGAATTGAAGAGTGAAAGTCTTCTGGTTTTGTATCCACTGTTCTATTTCATTTTGGCTTCCCCTAAGTTTCCATTCTTTATTTATTTCCCCTAACTTAGCTTAAACTTATTATGCATTGAATACACCAAGAGGAATTTGTTGAACCATTCCTCCTCTTCTTTCTGCCAGTTGTTTTGGTCGATTTTAGACACTGAGTTAGCACTGATCATTTCTGCAACTAACCCCAAGGTTTTAGCCAGAATGAGTGTTGGGTTTGGCTTTTGGTTTTTGAAGATACAACTATTTCTAGAGAGCCATATTTTCCAACAGAGTGCTAATGGGATGCATTTCCAAATTCAGATAGTTGTAGATTTACCTTGTTTTGCATATGGGTATCCTTTCTCCCAATTCTTGTTTAGAGTTGTGAGCTGATCAAAATTTTCCATAGGCAACCTCAGTCAACTTATAATTTGTCGCCAACAGTGTTGAGCAATGGAGAAATCTAAGAATAAATGTTAGCTGCTTTCCTCCTCCTTGTGACATAAACAACACATTGATGGCCCTTGAATCCATTTTTTCTTGAGATTTTACGCTTCAAAAGGGTCCAAGCAAAAATTTTTATTTTTGGAAGACACTGATTCTTCCAAATTGCTGTCCAGAGGTTCCAATTTTCAAGGTTGTTGCTAGGTTGGATGAGCTAATACCCGGCTTTCGCTATAAACTTTCCTCTGCTTGGGTCCCAAACAAAGTTTTCTTGGGAAGTTTTATTTATTGGGGCAGCTCCAATCAACGTTATTTTCAATTCAGCCCACTGATTTTTCAAGTTATTTGGAAGAGGAAGGTCCTTCCAAGCGGACCAGCGATTTTGGTCGCAGAAAGAAATGTCATGAAGAGAGTTTAAATTATTTGCATCCATCCAATTTTTCAAGGGTCTATACTCCTGAGAATGACTTCGAGGCTCCAAACCCATTATTCTATCAGTCCATAGATTTATGTCTTTTCCATTTCTGGGGATCTTTGAAATATGATTTTTGATTTGAGCAATGACCTTTTTGATGAGTCTCCACACTTGAGTGCATGGTATTTCCATGATCAAATTAGAGAGAATATTTGAATGCTGTCCATTGAGGTATTTCTTTAGAAGAGCCTCGACCCACCAGCTGCCTTTTTCCACTAGCATTCACCACACAAGTTTGATGCCCATTGCTTTATTTGTTAAACTTGGGATCTTGATGGATATGCCTCCTTTTTCAAAGGGAAGGATCACCTGTGTTAAAGCCTAAATCTACCTTAGGCTGAAGGAAGGCAAAATTTAGGGTATCCACAAACCACGCTCAGTCTGTTAGCTAGCCCTACCAGAACAGGAGAGGGCTCTCTCCGTGTCACGCTCAGTGAATAAATAAACAATATGGTCTTAGGTGACGTGCTATGAAATATTGATTTTAGGCTAGGTAAATAAATGTGGAAACTAGAAGCAAATTTTGATAAATGAATGAGTTTATGGGATGTATGGGACCAATGAACAACAATGAGCAGAGAATTTAATGCAAAGGCACAGATTACTTCGTGAGGCAAGACAGGCGCTGTTATCACTGAAAAATTTCAAAAACAATTTGGACAACTTGTATGGTTTCAAAGTTGTAAGTCAGTCTTAGTCAAGTCATCTTTCAAATTTCAAAAAAGGAGCCAAGTATTTTCAGTTATGATTATGTATGGGTTCATCTAAGAGAAGCAAATTGACAAGCACTTAATCAGAATTCTTTGAAGTCCAAGTGAAGTAGCTTCCCTTTTCATTTCAAGCGAGGCAATGATCGAGATTAAGATGGTGCAAGCTCTTTCAATTTTCATGTTGCAGGAATTCCATGGAGTTTTTTATAGGAGAGAAGGATCATAGGTCAGGAAGGTGTATTATATTGGACAAGCTTTCAAACAGGTTGGCTGTTGGAGATTTTACCTAAAACTTCAAGGAGGTCACATGCAAGTCACCAAAGAATTTGTTTCCAATTTCACAGGATTTAATTCAAAGGTTGGAGTGCTTGAATTACCAATATCTCCAGAGGTTATATCTGAAGTCACTGAAATCCCAAGAGAGACAATTTAAAAAAAAGAGAACTATGTGTTTTTGACTCACACAGCAGTTTCGTAGCGCGCTACGAAACTGCTGAAGGTGACAGTTTTGTTTTTTGAGGATCTACCTTGAAAGAAAAAGGGGATTATTTTGAAAGGGATGTTGCTTAAGAGGTGTAATAAGATCATTTGAGAAGTTTTGAGCCCTAATCAAAAGGAAAATTCAAGAAATGAAGACATATACACATACCAAACCTTGCGCTACGAAACCCTTGAAGCAGCCTGTTTTAGGAGAAAAATTGTTTTAAGTAGTCAACTTCCAGGAGGTCTCCAGAGCAACTGAAAGAATATTTTGGAAACTTTAAAGAGGTTTTTATTCCTAACATACTAAGCTAGAAAAAAATCTTTCAGTTTCTTCAAATTAATTATGAGCTGGGAGAAATGGGTGATTAAACTTGCTATACGAAACTGCTGTAGGTGCAAGTTTTTCACAGGCATATTTCTTTGTTTTACACCTGTTTTTCAAAGGAACATTCTGGGCGGTAGGAACGGTGTTTCCAAAAACCAAGAGAGGTTTTTGTTCAACCTAGATTGGTTCACAAACACCTTCTTCAGTTTTGCTAAATACGTTTTGTGTGAGAAGTTATGAGCTCTGTCCCAAGACCCATGTTTCAGCCAGAACAGAACAAGGGACAGTCTCCTAGTTTCTAGGAACATCAAACATCGATTCTGGAAATCTGGAGAAGTATTTTAAAAACCCAAGAGAGGTTTTTGTTCTAGCCATGCTGGACTACAAAAACCTCCCTCAGTTTCGAAAAATGTGTCATGGATGAGGAGATAAAGGTTCTGTCCCACGTGCCATTTTCAGGGATCCTAAACCTAAAAACAGGGAAACATGTTCCCTAATTTCTAGGGTTTGTTTTCAACAGTCAGATGACCACGTGGGAGGCTTCATCAAGTTAGAATTCATGGAGTTTTAGGTGTCAAATAATCTTTTAAATGTTTAGATAAGGTTTTTTTGATCATAATGAGGAGTTACACTCCTAATTGTTTTAGGTCTCTAGGACTCCTAGTTAGCTGTCCTTTGTATTAAATAGTTAG